>JAVJIF010019182.1:0-102939 GCA_038442645.1 Agave tequilana
GTGAATAGGTGTAAGTGCTAATCTAGAACTAAATGCAAAATTATGTGCGCTAAATGCGGAAGCTAATGCAAATCTTGCAACACACTTAGTACAATCAACAAGTGTAGCCGAATTCCCCGTGAAGGGCTCTGGACTAACTCCTCTTGATTCCCCTTGAATGGGTTGGTGCTATGTGAAGCTCTTGTTGATTAGGTACAAGTGAGGCACACACACAATCAAGCCAAGCATATAAGAGTGATAAAAATATGAAATAATGCAAGGCAATAAGAATATGCTCAACACAAGCAAATATGATATGATATGAAGTGTAACAACCAAATTTTTATGGTACATAATTTCCCCTCAATTTAAATATTAAGAAGTTTGGTTAAAGAAGTAGTCACCCCATAATTTTATGTCAACAAATTAACTTAACTTATAGACCCACTTTCCCTTTTAAATGTTTTTTGTTTAATTATTTGATTTTTGGGGTGACCAAAATGTTTAACATGTACTCATGTGCATGTATTTTGGGCAAATTATGACTTAGGTAATGGTAAAAGAAAATGTTAACCTAATCCATCATACCCCCCTTAATCACCAAGCTTATCCTAATAACTTTTTAGTGTAAGTATGTATTAGGGGGAAAATTAAAGGGGCTAATGTTATGTAATCATCATGCTTATCCTAATAACCTTTTTAGAGGTAAGTGTGTATTAAAGGGAGGGATTAAGTGGGCTAATGACCTTTGGAAGTTGGACTTCCATGTGGCACCTTGAGAGAGAGCCCTTGGCCTTGTGGCATCATGAGAAGCACCACCTAAGTCTTGCAATTCCAAGAGGTTGACCAGCTTGCCTCTTCACCTTCTTCACTCAAAAATTCTGGAGAGAATTCTCCCAAATTCTGAAAATTTTCCTTGTTAGTGAGAAGAAATTGAAGCCAAAAAATTCGCCCATTTCACCTCATCCTTAGAAAATCTAAGAGTTGAAGTTAGAGCAACCTCTTCTAGCCCAAATCTCTACGCCTATTAGCTCTGAAGCAAAATCCACGGGAGGGAAGTCAGGAGCTCAGGCTCACAGCAGGCAGAGCCGCGACTGCAACGCGGGACTCTGCCACTTTGCCGCGGAGCCGCGGCAATATTTGGGATTCCGCGGCAATTCCAGGGAGGAGAGGGCTGATTTTGGAGGAGGAGCTTCCTGACAAGTCGTAGAGAAGTTCTGGCAGCCTAAATCAGCTTTCCCTTGTCGCCCAATCCTCTGTTCCAGAGTTTGGTAACTTTGTGAGTAAACCTAACTCTTAGGGTTAAAATCCTTGATCCAAAGTTGAAAAATAATAATTTGAAATTTTGTAGATGACTCTCAAGGTAGAAATCTCTGTTCTTGGTAGTGGCTATTGTTTTTGTGACATATTCATACTAGATGAAAATATAAGGAGTTTTACCTAGTCTTTATGCCCATACATCATGTTGTGACAATTTGAATGTGTAATATACATGTCTAGCTCACTATGTAAACTCAAATAAAGGTACTTAACCTATATGATTCGCTGTTTTGATAAGTATGCTTATGTTAAAAGAGATTCAATGGGTGTTGCATAGTAATGGTGATGCTATATTAACTAGATGTGAAATGCATATGTAAAGAGATATGTTCTAACGTAATAATGAGCCTAAGTGAACCAATTTGATACCTTAATTCGCTGTTTTTCCTATTCAATATTATGATGGTGCATTATGTAAGGTCGAGAACTTGTACGAGTAACACTCCACAATAGGCGACCAATTAACTTGATTCACATGTTCCTTGTTCAATAAGGTGCTCGGGGAAAATACCCCTTTCTACAATGCAATATTTTATTAAGTATTGGTAAATTATGGAATAATGCATATGTTCATATGGAATGAATGTGACGTGATCATGATGTTCTTATGGTGTGGGGAATCCCAGATACATATAATCTTTCTTTCATTGTTGCATATTATTTCGGACATGATACGTAAATTGGTTTCAAGTGCTTGTTGTGCATATTGTATATTGGCACTGCATGATGTATTTTTGTGTTAAGGAGGAAGGGGCCGTGCGGGAGCCGGTAGGAGGGGGGAAGACGGGGAATTGATATCTATATATATATACATAAGGAGGAAGGGGCCGTGCGGGAGCCGGTAGGAGGGGGGAAGACGGGGAAACTTTATGTATCTACATATATTATATATATAAGGAGGAAGGGGCCGTGCGGGAGCCGGTAGGAGGTGGAAGACGGGGAAATTCATTTCAGATTGAATGATATTCATATTTGACTGTTAAGTTGCATTTATGTTTGTTAATGCTTGTGTTAAATTAAGTTATCACCTTATGTATACAACGAACCTAGTTGATGTGAGTGGACTCACCCATGAAAACATTACACATGCGCATACTTTATATCTCTGTATCTTGATATTGCTAGATGCAACCTATGGTGAAGTAGGCATGTAGACCATATTTGTATGGAGCTTGTAACGAATAATGCAACTTGAACAAACTGTCGTTTATAAGAACCACCCTATATTACTTCTTCTTAATTGTGTACCTTATGAAATCATTGTACTAATCCCCTATGATATGGTTTACTCATTGAGCTGTCGAGCTCATTAGAATTTCTTTACATCTTTTCAGGTTTGGATAAAGGTAAGGGACCCCTCTAATGAAAGGCTAAGTCATGGATGGCAGGACGCCTTGTTGTATCATTTTGGTTTTGCTATATGATCTTATATGTGTAGGATAGACCCTATGGGAGCCTTTATTGAAGAATATGTTAAGTTGTACTTGATGTATATTTTATCCTTGTAGCAGTTAAGACCTTTGTCTTGTATGTGATACTATGTTCTGGGTTGTGTATCCCTTAGGTATGTATGCCTGGAAATTTTGGACTAATGGCAAAATATGGAAATGCAAATTGTTGGATGTAACTCTTGAAATGTTGATATAAAGACTATGTTTGCAATGGAAAGAAACAAGTCATGATACATATTTGTGGTAAAGAGTTGTGTATGTGATTGATAAGTAGGCCGTGGGTGCCGAAATTATTGGTGATATAAGTAGGCCTTCGAGCCGAAATCTTGATTATTGTAAGTGAGAAAGAAAGGAATATTAAGGATGATGCTGCCAAATTTTTCTCAACTTATGGTTAACGGAGATAAATGTTGTTGTAGGCCTAATCTTGTTGATTAGAAACTGGGGCTGTTACATGAAGTATGATGCTTTGCACAAATGTAAAGAGAGAGAGAGTTAGAGAGACAATGGATCAAAAAGTAAACACCAAGATATGTTTCGAGGTTCGAGCACCTTGCTCTACATCCCCGCCTACACCACCGTGTAGGATTTCCAATCCACTATCTCCCACCGAGGGAACCTCTACCGAAGAGGATTTGTTACAACACTTAGGAGTACCAAACTCCTCTCTCAAACAACCACCTCACAACCGAGGGGTAGGCCCGTAGACAATACAACAACCAACCAACACCTCTACCGAAGAGGGTTTACAACCAAACTCCACCTCTCACTAGAGGGAGCAAACCAATCACCCCGATCACCTCTACTTAAGAGGGATACAACAAGAATAAGGGTGTTTACAACAAGTGGTTCCAAAAACCACAAACTCAATCTCTCTTTCTTTTTCTCTTTTCTTTTCCACAAAAAAACAAGATCCTAAATAGATTAGGATAGGTGATAGCTCAAGTGTGGAAAACTAGGTGTTTGGAAACAAGCAACAAAGAAAAACACTTGGGAAAATTCTTGCAAAAGATATAGAATGAAAACCAAGACAAATCTCCCAAAATATTATTTTCTTTGATTTTTCCAAAAACCTAAAAACAAATAAAGGTTGAAAGATTAAAGCCCCAAACACTTTTGAAAACATGTTTTAAACACTCTAGAAACCAGAAATTTTTCTCCTTAAAAATCTTAGCCAAAATCCCAAAGAGTTGGGGTTTATATAGGCCAAAACAGAAACTAGCCGTTAGAGCTGAGCTGGCAGCTCTGACAGGCAACGGTCGACCGGCCCGGTCGACCGCCAACGGTCAGAAATATGACCGTTGGGCAACTGCGGTCGACCGGCCCGGTCGACCCAAACAAACAGAGAGCAGAGCTCTCGACCCGGTCGACCGTCCCGGTCGACCGTTTTTGTGTCTGCCCAGACGTGCACATCTGTGCACGTCGGTCGACCCGACGGGTCGACCGGCTCTTGGTGCGGTCGACTGTCCGGGTCGACCGACCAGCCTGTCAGCAAAAAAAATAAGTCAGAAAATTTTGGGAAAAATATTTTCTAAAAATCTTTTATCTCTTTTAAAAATACCATAAAATTGTTTTATCATTTTATATTGAAACTCAAATAGTGATAAAAATTCCAAGACAATATATCAACATATCAATTCATTTTTGTGTCTTGCCAATTTTATCAAAAACCAAAACTTGTATTTTTATCAAACTTGATTTTTCAACACATGAATAGGGATAGTCAAAATAAGTTTGTCTAGCAACTTTAAAGCATGTATGTATATCTAGAACATATCTAATATACATAGAAATAAAGTAAACTTGTTTTGATCTACTATTCATGAAAACCAAAATCCAAATCATGAAACGTGTGTGTATGTGCACTTGAGCATATCAACTATACTAAGCTTTACAAATGGATCTAAACACACTATCTAAACTAGGATACCTAAGTCTTTGTGTCATCAAGAAGACTTGCTCCAAAACTCCATCCATGGGTTAGGCAATGTGTGATCTTGAAGCTTTGGCCCTAGAATCACCATGAAAAGTTTCTAAACTCCTTGTTGAAGCTAATCACCAACTAATATCTTGGTTAATGATCTGAAACTTAAACAACACAAGATTATTAGTAAACATAACTTCATGAGTTAATCATCATCAAAACTAAGGTGGAAGGCCTTTGGGCCAACAATCTCCCCCTTTTTGATGATGACAAAACTCATGGAGTTATATATGCATGGATTAAAGTAAAGCTTCAAAGAAGCTCCCCCTTAACTCATGCATAAACATAATAATATGCAATGAAGGTTCTTAAAACATGAATGCATAAATATGCATAAACAATAAAGGTTCTAGATACCAATGAAATATTCAAAGCAAAACATGCTCTAGATACCAATTAACAAATAAACATTTTCTAGATACTCTAGATACCATTAACATACATTAAACTATATTAAACTTAATATATGCAAAAATATAACTATGCATATATAAATCTCAAACAAACTCAAAATCTTTCTCCCCCCTTTTTGTCAATCATCAACAAAGGGGTAAACAATCAAAACAATAAATAGAATGAGGGGTAAAAATCTTTCATCCCCTTTATGTTTCAATCAAAACAATACAAACAATGGTCTCCCCCTTTTTGTCTAAAACAAAAACAAAGTCAATAAGGGGTGACTATAAACATGATATCAATTAAAAATATGTCAACGAAGCATCTTGATACCAAATGAAAATAAACAAAGATTAATAAATGTTATATGCTATATACATTCATGAAGAGGAAGACGCTAAGTTAGCTTCCCTACACATATGCATTACATGAAGGAGGGATGTTAAGCCCTAATTCACATAACACACATTATGTAATGAATAAGAGGAGATGTGAGCTCCCCCTACACACGTGTACCACATAAGGAAAAGATGTTAAGCTTTTCAATACACAATACACTCAACATGAA
Source organism: Agave tequilana (assembly GCA_038442645.1). Classification (NCBI taxonomy): domain Eukaryota; kingdom Viridiplantae; phylum Streptophyta; class Magnoliopsida; order Asparagales; family Asparagaceae; genus Agave; species Agave tequilana. The sequence continues at coordinate 5,699 of JAVJIF010019182.1, forward strand.
TATATATGTAGAAGAGATGTTAAGCTCTCCTTGCATATAAGAGATATAAATCAAAACTTTTGTATTGTACTTTAAACAAAATTTTTAGATATCAATTTAAAACACAAGACATCTTGATATCAATTGAAATTAAACATAATAAATTTTGAATGTCTAAACACAAATTTTGATACCAATAGTAAATGTTTTACCAATTGAAAAGATTTTACATAGAAACATTGATACCAATTGTAAGAATTGTTCATTTTAAAACATATGATACCAAATTCGAATTTTCAATCATAAAGTATGGGAGTACAAATACCAATTGAAAGACAAAATCAAATTTTCTCCCCTTTATGAAATGCAAACTAAAATAATGCATAGTCTTGATACCAATTTAAAAGTAATCAATTTAAACAAAATTGAAACTCAAGCACTAGCATAAACACAAACATATATATGTATGAAAATAGATACCAATAGAAATTGATATACTTGGAATTTAAAGCATACATACATACAAAACATATATGAGTATACAAGAAGATCAAAATGATACCAATTGAAAGAGTTCAATGATACCAATTGACATAACAATAAGTTCAAGTGTATACATCATATTACTATACCTCCCAATCAAGGTTCAAGTTTTAAATGATTTTCATTTTAAAGCATACATGAACATGATCTCCCATCCATCCTCCCATGAAGGGTAGGGGTTTTCAAAAATAGGTTTGAAAATAGAGTATGTTTGAAAAACTCTACCATATGAAGAATACGAACTAGTTAAAATGAAATTTTGTTAACTAGTACGAAATCCTTCAAGCAAGGAACAAACTAAAAATAATTTTCATAAAACACATGTAAATCACATAGCACTTAGAAACACTCAATATTCAATAAAGTCCATACATGCTCACGAAAAACATACTCATGAGAAATAAAAAATTGTGAATGTACAAGTAGTGTGTGACATGGCATTATGAAATTTCCAATTAAGCTCAAATATTCCTTAAACATGAAACATGAAAATCATCAAAACTATTTAATCTTCAAGGCATATGTATGTCTAATACAAACTAAGGTATACATACATATCCAAAACACAACGAGTCCACAAAATATATGCATGAAGGCACGTGGCTCAAAAGGATAAACATGTATATCTAATAGTTTGGACAAGATAGACATATACATGAAGTTAAACAATTAAACACAAAATCAAGAAAAACTAAATCTTCATCAAGGCAAATTTCATTTCAAGGTATATGTATGAATTGTCAACACAATAAGTATACATAAATATCCCTAAACACAATTGAGTCTATATATAGATTTGCATGAAAGGCAAATGACTCAAGGGGTATACATGTATATCTTGAAGTTTGGCAATACAAACATATACATGAAGTGAAACACACAATCATAAAACAAATCCAAAATTGAGAATACAAGTTAAAATGTGTGAATCATCAAAACTAGATTATACTAGCACATCTAATGGGAACAAATAAGCAATCAAGCCCAACATATATAGATTTATTTGTGGCCGACTATATGTACAAGTATATACCTAGTCTTAATGAAAACTAACATTCAAACATATACTCAAGACATGAAGCATCAAAAACAAATATAAAAACCATCATGATAAAACTAAAACATGATTACTATGTAAATTCACATGTATTAGATTCATGATGTACATTATAGCTTAAACAAAAGTGAGAACACTAAGTGGGTTCACATAAGCATGTGTGTCTCAAATACTATACATGTATGTCAAGGATCTAATAAACATGACATTTACATACTAGTCCATAGACAATGAAACATGCTATAAAACATCAAAACATGCTATAAATTTTAATCATGGAAAGCATGTAGACATATAAATGGGAGTAAAGGATTGTTATCAAAACCGAAGAAGCAACTCTCCTTGTCTCCAAAACATGGTGGTTATCTCCACCAAATCTTCCCTTGAGAGTGATGCATCCAATTGATTTCCTTTAAGTACGGAACGCATCCACTCCAAGGTGTCATCACTCTCACGTCATGTGAGAGCCCACACCTACATCAAAAATAATAGGAGGGGTGGTCTTTGGTACCCACATCTTGTTGGGTCCATGGGGTTTAGTCTTATTTCTAACCCAAACAAAATTCTTTGCTAAATTAGGAGTATGTAATCTATCATAACAAAATTTAGCAAGGTGGCCCTTACGTCCACAATGTGTACATGTGTACACATGAGCATACATATGGTGATGGGTGTGTCCGTGAGGAGCATGTGTATGCCGTGGAGGGTGTGTATGCATAAAAGTTGGAACTTGTTTCTTTCGAACCAAGGATTCCAAGCGTGTGTGGTTCATGGCACATTGGCTCATAGTGGAGCCCAAACAATCTACCCTCTTCTTTAACAAACAAATATCATCATTAATTCTAGAAGAAGAGGTACATGCACTAGGTAGACTAGATGAAGAGGCTACACTAGCATGACAAACATGTGCATCAATCTTGTTTTGCAAAACAATGTTTTTCTTTAAACATACATCCAAATCATTTGAAATAGAAATAATTTTGTTTTTCAAAGCAACATTCTCTTTTAAAACAAAATCAACTTTAGAAGACAAATTTTCATTTTTCTTCAAAAAAACATGGCAATTATTTTTAGATTTTAAAATTCATTTTCTTTTAGTGCAAGTTCTAATTGAGATCTCAATGAATCCCTTTCATTATAGACTTCAACCTTCTCTTGCAAAACATTGTTAAGTCTAGAATGCAAACTCTTATTATCATTTTCAATTTCTAGACTTTTCTTTTTCAAAATCTTATATTTTTCTATTAGTTTTTCACAAACAATAGAAAGTTCTTCATTCAAAACATGGGCATCAATATGATCATTTGAAGAACTCGCATCATCATCACTATCTAATGGAGTTTCCGAGTGTACCTCAAGGGAGTCATTCCCTTGGACCATCAAGCAATGTGAGTCGGATTCTCCACTAGACTCCTCCGGTTGATTTGGCACTTGAAGCTTGGAGGCGTGGTTGTTGTCAATTTGTTCCACACTACAAAAGCGGAATCAATGTTAGAAACACGTAAAAGATAATCTTTAGATAATGTGCTTCTAATGGCCTCAAGGGCTTGTGCATTGGCCCCTATATGATTGCGATCACTAAGATAGCATTTCTTGGTGGCCGCAAGAAAGACATGCAAACCTAGGGTCTTTAGGTACATGGACATCCTATACTTCCAAACAACAATGTTGGAAGGATCAAAGCTAGGAGGGGTCATGAAGTCCATGGCAAACTATATGAGTGTGCAACAAGCAAATGCAAACAAAAGATTAGCAACCAAATGGATCTCACTCCTAAGATGTTAAGCCTAATATCAGGAGCACTAGCTCTGATACCAATTGAAAAACACCTAGAGGGGGGGTGAATAGGTGTAAGTGCTAATATAGAACTAAATGCAAAACTATGTGCGCTAAATGCGGAAGCTAATGCAAATCTTGCAACACACTTAGTACAATCAACAAGTGTAGCAGAATTCCCCGTGAAGGGCTCTGGACTAACTCCTCTTGATTCCCCTTGAATGGGTTGAGGTGCTATGTGAAGCTCTTGTTGATTAGGTACAAGTGAGGCACACACACAATCAAGCCAAGCATATAAGAGTGAATAGCAATATGAAATAATGCAAGGCAATAAGAGATATGCTCAACACAAGCAAATATGATATGATATGAAGTATGATGCTTTGCACAAATGTAAAGAGAGAGAGTTAGAGAGAATGGATCAAAACGCAAACACCAAGATATGTTTCGAGGTTCGAGCACCTTGCTCTACATCCCCGCCTACACCACCGTGTAAGATTTCCAATCCACTATCTCCCACCGAGGGAACCTCTACCGAAGAGGATTTGTTACAACACTTAGGAGTACCAAACTCCTCTCTCAAACAACCACCTCACAACCGAGGGGTAGGCCCGTAGCCAATACAACAACCAACCAACACCTCTACCGAAGAGGGTTTACAACCAAACTCCACCTCTCACTAGAGGGAGCAAACCAATCACCCGATCACCTCTACCTAAGAGGGATACAACAAGAATAAGGGTGTTTACAACAAGTGGTTCCAAAAACCACAAACTCAATCTCTCTTTCTTTTTCTCTTTTCTTTTCCACAAAAAAACAAGATCCTAAATAGATTAGGATAGGTGATAGCTCAAGTGTGGAAAACTAGGTGTTTGGAAAACAAGCAACAAAGAAAAACACTTGGGAAAATTCTTGCAAAAGATATAGAATGAAAACCAAGACAAATCTCCCAAAATATTCTTTTCTTTGATTTTTCCAAAAACCTAAAAACAAATAAAGGTTGAAAGATTAAAGCCCCAAACACTTTTGAAAACTTGTTTTAAACACTCTAGAAACCAGAAATTTTTCTCCTTAAAAAACTTAGCCAAAATCCCAAAGAGTGGGGTTTATATAGGCCAAAACAGAAACTAGCCGTTAGAGCTGAGCTGGCAGCTCTGACAGGCAACGGTCGACCGGCCCGGTCGACCGCCAACGGTCAGAAATATGACCGTTGGGCAACTGCGGTCGACCAGCCCGGTCGACCCAAACAAACAGAGAGCAGAGCTCTCGACCCGGTCGACCATCCCGGTCGACCGTTTTTGTGTCTGCCCAGACGTGCACATCTGTGCACGTCGGTCGACCCGACGGGTCGACCGGCTCTTGGTGCGGTCGACCGTCCGGGTCGACCGACCAGCCTGTCAGCATAAAAAATAAGTCAGAAAATTTTGAGAAAAATATTTTCTAAAAATCTTTTATCTCTTTTAAAAATACCATAAAAATTGTTTTATCATTTTATATTGAAACTCAAATAAGTGATAAAAATTTCAAGACAATATATCAACATATCAATTCATTTTTGTGTCTTGCCAATTTTATCAAAAATCAAAACTTGTATTTTTATCAAACTTGATTTTTCAACACATGAATAGGGATAGTCAAAATAAGTTTGTCTAGCAACTTTAAAGCATGTATGTATATCTAGAACATATCTAATATACATAGAAATAAAGTAAACTTGTTTTGATCTACTATTCATGAAAACCAAAATCTAAATCATGAAACGTGTGTGTATGTGCACTTGAGCATATCAACTATACTAAGCTTTACAAATGGATCTAAAACACACTATCTAAACTAGGATACCTAAGTCTTTGTGTCATCAAGAAGACTTGCTCCAAAACTCCATCCATGGGCTAGGCAATGTGTGATCTTGAAGCTTTGGCCCTGGAATCACCATGAAAAGCTTCTAAACTCCTTGTTGAAGCTAATCACCAACTAATATCTTGGTTAATGATCTGAAACTTAAACAACACAAGATTATTAGTAAACATAACTTCATGAGTTAATCATCATCAAAACTAAGGTGGAAGGCCTTTGGGCCAACATATTGGTCCGCTACGGTCAACCTTTGACCAATCAAATCTCCGGACGAGATCAGATCTAATCAGATCAAATCCAATTAAGATCAAATCGGAGATCAAAGTCGGCAGTTGATTGCCACGATCTCTTGAATCTCTTAAAACGAGTAAGAGGATCAGGAGAGATCTTTCAACAATATAGAAAGAATCAAAACAGATCAAGAAGATCAACCGACCTGCCATTTCTAGCTTCGCAGAAGCTGATCCTAGCCTCGCAGCAAGGCTACTTTCCAGATTTAAACAGATTTGATTCAATCTGTTTCCATATCTTCAAGGGACGATTATACCCTTACTCTTCCTATAAATAGCCCATCAGGGGTACAAGGAGAGAGGCGGAAGGATATCTCCAGAAACAAAGCTTTTCTGAGACAACACGCACAAGAGGACTCCACAAGCAGAGGCTTCTTCACGACGCACCGTGCGCTCTTGAATTCAGAGACTTTTAGAGAATTGCTTCTCTAATCAGGGTGCTGATACCCTAATACCTTCTTCTCAAGGAATTTCCGGAACCAGGTGAGAAGGAATTCCTAATTGAAGGCTGTTTTGAGAGGTAGCAAGAGGGTTCTACCAACCTTCTGTTCTCTGATTCCCCGAACCAGGCGAGAAGGGAATCTCATCGCTCGCATCGTCAAAGGGACAAAGTGGTCGCGCGCTGACCAGACTCCTATCGGCACACTTCTCCAGAATCTCTGAGGAGATCTACTTGTAATCTTTTAGAATACTTGTAATTTAGCTCCTCAACTCTTTTTATTTTAAGTTTTCCCCTTTGCAAATCAATGGAACTCAAGATGGCGACTCCGCTGGGGATCGTATTCTCCACTGCCGAGAATCAAGTGTCGCAATGCGGCGAACAGACCTTCGGGTCTAACTCTGAAATCAAAAAAGCCGTGCAGCCAGAGCCTCTCTGGCTAAATCTTCAAGGAAAGTCTCTGCGAAGACGGAAAAGGTTCTCTGCGAACCTACTGCGGTCCTCTGGCGCAACAAGGAAGCACGCCCGCAGCCCAAGTCCTGCACTCTCAAGAACTTGGTTGTCCAGTTCGACCAAGGAAGATTTGAAGAAGTCCTCTCTGGGGGTGGCCTAATGCTTCGAGCACGGAAGCATAGGACGGTCTCCACGGCTAAGGTTTCGGAACAGAAACCAGAAGCAGAAATCTGCCAACACCCTTCAGCCTCGCGTGTGGCTAATCAGGTTCCTTGCGAACCTAAGTATCATCTGCCAAAGCGGATGTGGAGGCCTAAACAGAAGACTCTGGCCGAAGCTTTGGGCGTAGCTACGCCAAAACCGCGCCTGTCTCGCAAAGAAAAAGGTAAGATGCCGGTCTGCTCCTACAATGCTGCCGACCATGAAGTGACGATGGCAATCATACCATCACCCAATTCAAGAGCAGCAATGCCTTGTGCCAGCCTCGTTCATATGAGTGAAGCTACTGTACCACAGCATACTCACTGGGTCCATGGCCGCAAGGCTAAGACCAAAGTGTTATCTAAGGCTAATCCCCTTTGCAGCGGCATAGCGGGTAAAGCACCGCAGTGTGCTCCGCTCTCCACTTCGTCAAGCACTAAGCTCGCACCTGTTGGCGAAGCTAGAACTGAAGTACTATTCATTACTAATCCCTTCTGCAGGGGTAAGAAGAACGGTACGTCATCCTATTTACACTCCCAGAGGGTCTCTACGCAGGATTATTCAGGCTCCGATGAGCCTGACTTGCGGGAATTCTTGGCGAACAAGCGGAAGTTGGAGTCTTTCCGAACTGCTTTCCCCTGTTGTCAACAAAGGGGATGCCAGTTGGTGACAGTCCACTCAACTCATTGCCGGCGATCAGTTTTTTCATCGACTGTTCGTACATCTCCCTATGAAGTATCGCAAAAGGAGCATCTCACGAGATCCGGCCTCCGCATCCGTCAACATGACCGGAAGAGGACGAGAGTTACGCAGGGGAGGTCAACCATCTGACGACACCCCCTACAGCTCCCCAGATCCAGATTACAGCCCAGGCTTAGGTGAAGTCTTGGTGCGCGAAGAAGGTGTTTTCCGAAACACCAGATGTAGGGTGGCAATACCCTATAATTATCAGCAGCCTTCCTCTTCGATGGCCCTAACCTCGTCACAGCCCAGAAGAGCACTCCAACCATCGGATGAAGAAGATGAAGACAGTGGGTACGCCTCTTCAGCGACAGTTAGCTCAGTGCGAACAGACAGAGCATCAGTCAATATGGCTGATAATGTTAACGACGACCTTCGTCGACGTTTGGAAGCTCAAGAGCAAACTTCCAAAACTCAGCAAGAAGCTCTGGACAATATTCAACAGATGCTTGCTCGACTCCTCAGCAATCGGAACGACAATGATGCCGGGAGCAATCACGACGAGGAGGAACACTTCAGCAATGAGCAGCCAAAGACGGGGAAATCCAAGGAAGGCTCTTCCTTAGACGCCGAAGTCCTTAAAGACCTCCAAGCCCAAATTGCATCCCTGGCTCAGAGGGATGAGCTAAAGAAAGCAGGGGCAGTCCGTCCCTACCCATTGGAGTGGGATTCGGTGCCATACCCACCGAAGTTCAAACCACCAACGTTGCATACGTATAATGGTAAAAGTTCACCAAATCAGCACATCTACTACTTCCGGTCTCAGACTGGTAATATTATAAGCAACGACGCCATCATGGCTAGGATGTTCATTGGCACCTTAAAAGGGGTGGCATTTGACTGGTTCCGAAGTCTCCCTCCGGGCTCTGTCAATTCCTGGATCGACCTAGAAACCCGGTTCCTCTCTCGTTTCTATGAGGACGATACCGAAGTGACCATGGACAAGCTCCTCTCCACCATACAGAAGAAGGGAGAATCTGTCTGTGACTACATTGAACGGTTCAGAAACTTATCCTTGATGTGCCCAGCAGGGATGCCACTACTCATGCTCTTACAGACGTGCAGGCACAACTTCCTGGACCAAGTAGAGGTTCGCATGGGAGCTGTCAAGGCCCACACCTGGAAAGAAATGGTCGAACAAGCTGAGATAGCCGAAAAGTCGGCTAAAAAGTTCAAACCATCCACCCCTAGAGGCAAATGGGGTATGAACAGTAAAGGACGTAGCGACCTACCGCAGTCTTCTCAAGCCAAAGGGAAAGAGACTATGTCTGTGGAGTTATCCGGGGACGTGCAGTCGAAGGCCAAGAAGAGCGGCTTCAACAGCCAGGAGCCTAAGTTCCCCCCAAAACAGTATTCCTTCAAAGACGATCAGGTGGTCACGATATTCCATTTGCTCTACAAAGGGAACAAAATGAAGCTGCCAGATGCTCGACGTCCTAATGAGATAGGACGCACAAATGACCCCAAATACTGTCTCTACCACGGGATGATTCACCATCCTACTGACAAGTGCTATGTCCTCAAGGACAGAATTCAAGCCTTGATCGATGCCGGGGTTCTGACATTGAAGACGGAGCAGAAGAAAGTCACTGCCAATATGGTGACTCTCGAGTTCGGCAGCACCCAAAAAGGTCACAGTTCCTGACGGGACCTATCCAGCCCCTGCGCCACGGTTGGAAGTCAAGCATCCTTCAGCAACAACACTAGCCTTGCCAGCCGACACCGAGTATCACCTCACAGTCGTAACTCGACATCTTGTATGCTCCAAGCACATGCTAAGAACTCGAGAAGTCTATAATGTCTCCACGGATCTTGAGCCAAGAGACTGGCGCTTTCCTCTCATTGACTATGCTTTGCACGGTCTGCTTCCAGACGATCCTAAAGAAGCGGCGTCCGTCAGACGAAGGTCTCTCCGTTTCTACTACGATCCAACTTTGAAGACACTTTACTGTCGTTCATATGACGGTGTTCTACTCCGTTGCCTTTCTCATTCAGAGGCACAGGAAGCGCTTAAAGAAGCGCACGATGGCATTTGTGGAGCTCATCAGCCAGGTCCGAAACTTAAAGACAGGTTGCGTAGGCTTGGATATTATTGGCCAACTATGATAGCCGACGCCATCCAATATGCACGAAGGTGTAAAGCATGCCAGATCCATGCAGACTTCATACACCAGCCTTCGGAGTTGCTCCACCCGACTGTTACTTCATGGCTATTTGAAGCATGGGGAATAGATGTCGTAGGACCAATCAGCCCCTCTTCGACAAAAGGTCACCGGTTCATCCTCGCAATAACCGATTACTTTTCAAAATGGGCGGAAGCTATACCATTAGCTGAAGTCAAAACCTCTAATGTGGTTAACTTCATCAAACACCATGTCATCCATCGATTCGGTGTCCCTAGGCGGATCATCCACGACAACGGTCCCCAATTCATAAGCCAAGTGTTCTATAAGTTCTGCGATAAATACCGAATTCAGAATGTGGCTTCAACTGCCTATAATCCTACCGCCAATGGCTTGGCGAAAGCATTCAACAAAACGATCATCAAGCTACTCAAGAAGTTTGTCTCCTCGAACAAGCGAGATTGGGACGAAAAGCTCGGTGAATGTCTCTGGGCCTATCGAACCACGGTTCGGACACCGACAGGCAATACGCCTTTTTCCCTGGTATATGGGTGCGAAGCAGTCATCCCATTAAAAATCCAGATGCCGTCATTACGAGTAGCTCTGACCACTAAAATCACATCAGAAGACAATGATCGGTTACGTCTGCAAGAGCTCGAAGCCCTAGATGAGAAGCGACTTCAAGCCCAGCAACATATTGAGCTATATCAAGCTCGAATCTCAAAAGCCTTCAATAAGAAGGTCAGACAGAGAGTCTTTCAGAAAGGAGACCTGGTTTTAGCCGTCAGACGACCGATGATTATGACGCACAAGACCAAAGGTAAATTTTAGCCTAAATGGGAAGGACCGTTCGTAATAGAAACAGTCTATTCAAACGGAGCATACCGCCTTATGACTTCAGATGGCGACCTACTCATGATGCCGATCAATGGCAAGTTCTTAAAGAAGTATTATCCTTAATCAAGGATCCTTCTCATGATCAAGTTAACACTTCACCTCTGATCAAGATCTTCGTGTCCAAAGTACACACAAAGAGAGCCTTTCTCTTCCTCCAAGCGAGATAATACAACCGTAAACCAGTAGGAACCTGGTCGTGCATTGGCTGTCCCGAAGGAGAATCGAGGTTATGCATATATTAACCAGATAATCCGACATCCTTAACGATTAAGGATAGAGGAAAATGTTGGCCTGTAAGCCCAACATAAGTCCTCGACAACTCATCATGCTGAGGGGAATAGCATGGCTAGCCCAACCCAAACGGTAGTTGGTAAAGGCATATCAAACCCGTTGATAGCTGGGGGTTTGCTAAAAATCCCAAGGGACCTGTTCCCATTCGATTCCCTCGTTTCTCCCTGTGAGAACGAGACCTCCAAAATCACTTACCAATTCTCATCCATAAAATGGTAAGACCACATATATAAATTCCGCTGTTACGTTAACATTAAACCTATGACAGCAATTCCCTCGTTTCTCCCTGTGAGAACGAGACCTCCAAAATCACTTACCAATTCTCATCCATAGAATGGTAAGACCACATATACATTTCGCTGTTACGTTAACATTAAACCTATGACAGTGATTCTCTCATTTCTCCTTGTGAAAGCGAGACCTTTTCCAAATTTCATTCCAACCTTGAGCATGGTGGCGTCTCAATCGGTTATGTCATTGCGACCTCTGAACCAGCAGACAGCCGAGTCTCAATTTTGAGCTTGTTGACATTTACAAAAGATAAGTCTTAACCCCGAGCCCTGTTGACATTAACAAAAGACAGGTCTCGATACTTGTTGACATTTACAAAAGACAAGTATCACCACCCTTGAGCTTGGTGGCGTCTCAAATCGGTTATGTCATTGCGACCTCTGAACCAGCAGACAGCCGAGTCTCAATTTTGAGCTTGTTGACATTTACAAAAGACAAGTCTCAACCCCGAGCCCTGTTGACATTTACAAAAGACAGGTCTCGATACTTGTTGACATTTATAAAAGACAAGTATCACCAACCTTTGAGCTTGGTGGCGTCTCAATCGGTTATGTCATTGTGACCTCTGAACTAGCAGACAGCTAAGTCTCAACCTTTGCATCTAGGCACGTGTCAATTTGATGTGTTAGTTAACTCTTACTGACAAGAGTGATAATTAGTAAATGAATAAGAAAATTATTTAAGATAGGGTTGGGCATTCGCTAATTTACGAAGAAATGGCTCATGTAGGAATTTGATGACACACACACACACACACATGAATTGATAACCAACAATAAATACGAACAGTAAATATTCATATTGACAGGAAATGTAAGTCATATTCATGTCATTCATATTTAATGAAGTGATGAATAAATACTATGATTAAGAAGATTGAATACTGACAGTATGAATTGGAACTCAAACATTAATAAAGTAAGATTCTTGAGATGATTTCAATTGATGATTTCACATCTGAGATGAATTTCATGTTTTCAAATATTGAGCTTGATTGACCATTTTCATGATGATATGTTTCTCACAACACTTGTACACTCACCTTATTTAATGTTTTCTCATGACTTAGTTTTCATGAGTACAAATTGTGCTATATGGATTTTGAGTGTTTTAGTGCCATGTGGTTTACATGTGTCTTCATGAAAAATATTTTTGTTTGATTTCTTGCTTGAAGGATTTCGTTCTAGTTTAAATAATTTTTCCTATAACTAGTTCGTATTCTTCACTTTGGTAGAGATTTTCAAACATTCTATACTTTCAAATCTATTTTTGAAAACCCTACCATCAAAGGGTGGTTGGATGGGAGATCATGTTCATGTTTACTTTAAAATGAAAACCATTTGAGACTTGAACCATGATTGGGAGGTATAGGAGTATGAGATATACACTTGATCTTATTGTTGTTTCTATTGGTATCATTGAATTCTTTCAATTGGTATCAATCTTGACATTTCTTGTATACTCATATTTTTATGTATGTATGATTTCATTTCATAGTATATCAATTTCTATTGGTATCTACTTATCATACATATATATGTTTTAGTTGTGCTTACTATATCCCTATATCTTTAAGCACAAATCTTGTTTATGATGATAAGCTTGAGCTTCAACTTTGTTTCAATTGATTTAGTTTTCAATTGGTATCTTAATTCGAGCCTTATCATAGTTTTTATTGGTATTTCATAAAGGGGAGAAAATTTTTGTATTGTTTCTTTCAATTGGTATTTAGTATTCCACTCCCTTGCTTTATGATAGAAAATAATAATTTCAATTGGCAATGATTTCAATGATCTAGATTTAATTTTCAATTGGTATCAACATTTATGTTTAGAAATTCAAAATTTGTTATGTTTGATATCAAAGATTGTTTATTTTCAATTGATATGATGATTGTTTACTTATCAATTGGTATTTTGTTTTTCAATTGGTATAGTTTCATTTTTAATTGGTATCAATATGCACTTCCTTGACACTTTTTATTCTAATTGGTATCATATTTGTGTTTAGTCAAAAAGAGGAGAACATCCCTTGTTTTTGATTCCATGTTTTGAATATAAAAAGAATATGCTTTCATTAGTTTTTTTTTTTTAAACCCCTTTGTTGATGATTGACAAAAAGGGGGAGAAGAAATTGAGTTTATATGTTTGCATATGCATGTTTTATGTCTTTAATGTTTTTATTAAGTTCCATTGGTATCCAAAGCATTATTTAAAGAACATGTTTAGTTTGCTTAGTTTTGGTATCAAGAGCTTGTATAAGAGATCATGAGTTTTGTTTTGCATATATTGTGTATAATTGGTATCAAGAGCATGTTTATTTTTTTAAAGATTTTCATTGGTATCAAGAGCATGTTTATTTGTTTTTGCTAATAATTGGTATCAAGAGCATGTTTAATTGTTTTTGATAATTGGTATCTAGAACATGTTTATTTGTTTTATAATTTCATTGGTATCTAGAGCCATTTATTAGTTGTTTATCCTATGCATGAGTTAAGGGGGAGCTTCTTTGAAGCTTAACTTTAATCCATGCATATATAACTCCATGAGTTTTGTCATCATCAAAAGGGGGAGATTGTTGGCCCAAAGGCCTTCCACTCTAGTTTTGATGATGATTAACTCATGTAGTTATGTGTACTAATAATCTTGTGATTTTAGTTTCAGATCATTAGTCAAGTTATTAGTTGGTGATTAGCTTCAACAAGATGATTTGGAAGCTACCCACATGTTGATTCAAGAGCCCAAGCGTCAAAGATCATATATAGCACTTGCTCGGTGGATCAAAGAGTTTTGGATCGAGTCGGCTTGGAGATTGCGCTCTACAAGAAGACATCGGTACCATAGTTTAGTTTTGGGTTTAGATCCTAATTGTAAAGATTAGAATAGTATGATAAGCTCAAGTTCACAACGCACACGTATCATGTTTTGGTTTTCGGTTTTTGGTTTAACCGATCTTGGTTTGCATGAATAGATATTATATCAAAACAAGTTTACATGGTTTAATGTATATTAGATTTGTTCTATATACATGCATGCTTCAACTCTTAGACAAACTTACTTTGATATACCTATTTCATGAGTTTTAGGTTTTGTGTTTTAACAAAACTTAATTTTGGAATTAAGGACAAAAACTATGATATATATATATATGTTTCATGTATATTGGATTTCTATCCATATGCATCATGCTTCAAAGTGTTTAAATATCATGTTTTTGTATTTGGAAGAGCTTTGGACAAATGTATTTTCTATTCAAAAATCCAAGTTTTGGAAAATACAGTTTTGGTTTTTGGTAAAAATGATAAGACACAAAAATAGTTCATATTGATTGATATTTAAGCTAAACTTTTTACCACATGTTTATATATCAATGCAAAATGATAAAACTATTTTTGGTGATTTTTAGAAATGATAAAAGAATTTTTAAATATGTTTCTAACTCAGTTTTCAGGTCCAGGACTCAACCAGTCGACTAAACCAGGTTATTAGTCGACTTGGCTGAAGTCCGGTCGACCGGGACGGTCGACCGGACGTGCACAGATCTGTGCACGTCTGGAGTCCCTGAGACGGTCGACCGGGCCGGTCGACCGACTGATAGCAGGTTTGCTCTCTGTTTGTTTGGGTCGACCGGGCGGTCGACCGCTAGCACCAACGGGTCAAAAATTGACCGTTGGGCGGTCGACCGGGCGGTCGACCGTCAGGATAATTCTGGCAAAAATTACAGCCAACGGCTAGTTTCCAGATTTGCCTATAAATACCCCATTTGCAAGAGTTTTTCTCTAAGATTTTTTGTGCGAATTTTTCCATACTCTCTGGTGTTTTTGCTGCATTCAAAAGAAGTTTTTGGACTTGAATTGAACATTCTTTTTGATGTTTTTGTTAGGGTTTGGAAAATCAAAGAAGAGGGTTTTTGGGAAAAGCTTTGATTGAACTTCACCATCTTGATTTCTATTGTTTTCCCAAGGATTTTTCTTTGTAATTCTGATTTCCATTCCATTGGTTTTCTCCACACTTGAGCTAAAATCTACTATCTATTCTATAGGTTATTTGTGTGGGAGAAGAGATTGTTTTGTGATTGTTGTTTGAAACCACTAAGTTGTAAACCCAATTCTTTCTTTGTGCCATTTCCCTCATTGTGTTGAGGAGGTTGTGCAACTTGGGTTGTGAAGTGTTTTGTGTAAGCTTGGTGCTAATCCCTCAAGTTGTGAGGTGATTGTTTGTTGGATTGGAGAAGTGCCTCAAGGAGGAGGTTGTGTTTGTAAGGAGGGGAGTTGGGAACTCCTTGTAATTGTGATTGCCCCAAATCCTCGGTGGAGGTTCCCTTTGTGGGAGTCCTTTGTGGACAAGCTAGTGGATTGGAAATCCTTCGTGTGTCGAAGGCGGGGATGTAGAGCTGGGTGCTCGAACCTCGAAACACATCTCGTTGTTTGCGCTTGATCCATTGACTCTCTCTCTATCTCTCTCTTTACTTTGTGCCCTGCAATTATTTATATTGTGCATTCATATTTGCTTGGCTTGGTTGTGTGTGCATCATTTGTTGATCACATTTGAGTGTAATTTGCATTAAGTTTTTAAATTCCGCATTTAGTTCCTAGATTAGCATTGTCACCTATTCACCCCCCCCTCTAGGTGACTTTTCAATTGGTATCAGAGCTAGCGCTCCTGATATTTAGGTTTAACCACCTAGGAGTGAGATCTTGGTTTGCTAATCTTCATTTGCATTGCTCATTTGCACTCATTTAGTTTGCTCTCATGGATAGCCCTCCTATGTTTGACCACATTAGACTTGATGTTTGGAAGGCCAATATGAGTAGGCATTTAAAATCACTAGGACATCTAGTTTATCAAGCCATTACCATAGAATCCCTCCCAAATAGTAGCAAGCATAAGAAGGCCAATGCATTAGCACTTAGAGCACTTAGAGCATCTCTAAATGAATTTCTTTTACCCGTTTTTGATCACTATGATTCGGCTTTTGCAGTTTGGAGCATCTTGACGTCTCCCGAGCTACCCGTGATAATTAACAAGATGAGGAGATCTAAGAGAGAAAAGTCCGAAGAGCATTGCTTCATGGTCAAAGGGAAGAACTCCCTTGAGGTACAATCGGACACTCAAATAGATGATAACTCTAGTTCCTATTGTCATGGATGTTTTGAAGTTCAAACTTTAAATATGGAACTTGTTCAAAAGCTTGAAATTTGTTGGAAAAACATGATTTGTTGAAAGATGATAATCTTGTTTTGCGAAATGAATTAAAGGATTTGTGTTCTAACTTTGAATTGGTTTTGCAAGAAAAGGAAGAGATTGCAAGTGAATGTGACTCACTTAAATCTCAACTTGAACTTGTTTTAAAGGAAAATGAATTTTTGAAAAACAAAAATGATTGTGATGATGTTGTAAAGCACAATGAGATTTTATCTTCTAAATTGGATCTTGTTTTTAAAGAAAATATCACTTTGAAAAATGATATTGAATCAATTACTAAAGAATTGGATTTGGTTTTAATTAAAAATAAATCTTTGCAAAAAGAGATTGATGTTTGCCATGCTAATGTAGCTTCATGTTCTAGCACACCTATTGCATGCTCCACTTTATCTTCTAGCGTTGAAAATGACATAATTGATTTGAAGAAAAGTGTTGATAGTTTGGGCTCCACTTTGAGCCATTGTGCCATGAATCACACACGTTTGGAAACCTTGGTTCGCAAGAAACAAGCTCCAACCTTGCATGCACACACCTCTAGGCATACACATGCTTTTCATGATCACCACCATCATATGTATGCTCACGTGTACACATGTACACATTGTGGTCGAAAAGGCCACCTTGCTAGATTTTGTTATGATCGCATTTATCATGAAAATTTAGCAACTAATTTTGTTTGGGTGAGAAAAGAAATTAACCCCCGTGGACCCACTAGAAAATGGGTACCAAAAACCACCTCTTTGACTTTTGATGTAGGTGGGAGCTCTCGCATCACGTGAGAGTATTGGTGCCTTGAGGTGGATGCGTTCTAAGCCTAAAAGAGAACCTTTTGGATGCTTCACTCTCAAGGGGATTTGGTGGAGAGGACCACCATTGGTTTGGAGAACTAGAGATGCACCTTCATCGGTTTTGGTATCATTCTCTAACTCCCATTATTTACATGCTTTTTCATGTTCATCAATTTATAGCATGTCTTGTTTTATTGTTCATTATGCTTATGTCATGTAAATTAGATTAGTGATATACATGTTTAGTTATTTGAGACACCCAAGCTTTATATGGATCTTATCTTTGTGTTCTCACCTTATTTAGTACTATCATGTATGCCCTAGATCTAATATACATGCATATACATAATGATCTTATGGATGTTTATGATTTTTGTTTTATTTACCATGTTTTATTGTTTCATGATTAGTATGATATTTGCCATGTTTTAGTAGACCTATGCTTTGCATGATTAGTTGTTGAGACACCCATGTTTAGTATGGACCCATATTTTGTGTTCTCTTTATGTTTTAGCTATCATGTTAATCATAGATCTATGCACATGTCTTTGTCATGCTAAACATATGGTTGACTATGACTTTTTGTTTTAATAATTCATGTTTTGATTATTATGTTGGTTTATGATTCCCGTTTCATGCTTCATGTTTTGACTACTTACTTGAATGATAGTTTTCATTAAAACTAGGATTTATACTTGTACAACGAGTGAGCTACAAATAGACCTTTATATATGTTTGTGCTTGAACGCTCATTTGTATTCATTTGATGTACTAGTATAGTCTAGTTTTGATGATTCTTGCATTTGACTTGTATTCATCATTTTACATGTTTTGTTTTAACATCATGTATATGTCCATCTTGTCCAAACTATTGATTATACATATACATCCTTGAGCCACGTGCCTTCATGCATATACTTTTGTGGACTCATTGTGTTTAGGATATGTATGTATACTTTAGCTTGTACATGACATACATATGCCTTGAAGTTTAAATCGTTTAGATGAATTTCATGTTTGCTAGGTGATTTCACATTTATGATGAATTTCATTTTTTTAAAGATGATTTCAATTGGTGATTTCACATCTGAGATGAATTTCATGTTTTCAAATATTGAGCTTGATTGACCATTTTCATGATGATATGTTTCTCACAACACTTGTACACTCACCTTATTTAATGTTTTCTCATGACTTAGTTTTCATGAGTACAAATTGTGCTATATGGATTTTGAGTGTTTTAGTGCCATGTGGTTTACATGTGTCTTCATGAAAATATTTTTGTTTGATTTCTTGCTTGAAGGATTTCGTTCTAGTTTAAATAATTTTTCCTATAACTAGTTCGTATTCTTCACTTTGGTAGAGATTTTCAAACATTCTATACTTTCAAATCTATTTTTGAAAACCCCTACCATCAAAGGGTGGTTGGATGGGAGATCATGTTCATGTTTACTTTAAAATGAAAACCATTTGAGACTTGAACCATGATTGGGAGGTATAGGAGTATGAGATATACACTTGATCTTATTGTTGTTTCTATTGGTATCATTGAATTCTTTCAATTGGTATCAATCTTGACATTTCTTGTATACTCATATTTTTATGTATGTATGATTTCATTTCATAGTATATCAATTTCTATTGGTATCTACTTATCATACATATATATGTTTTAGTTGTGCTTACTATATCCCTATATCTTTAAGCACAAATCTTGTTTATGATGATAAGCTTGAGCTTCAACTTTGTTTCAATTGATTTAGTTTTCAATTGGTATCTTAATTCGAGCCTTATCATAGTTTTTATTGGTATTTCATAAAGGGGAGAAATTTTTGTATTGTTTCTTTCAATTGGTATTTAGTATTCCACTCCCTTGCTTTATGATAGAAAATAATAATTTCAATTGGCAATGATTTCAATGATCTAGATTTAATTTTCAATTGGTATCAACATTTATGTTTAGAAATTCAAAATTTGTTATGTTTGATATCAAAGATTGTTTATTTTCAATTGATATGATGATTGTTTACTTATCAATTGGTATTTTGTTTTTCAATTGGTATAGTTTCATTTTTAATTGGTATCAATATGCACTTCCTTGACACTTTTTATTCTAATTGGTATCATATTTGTGTTTAGTCAAAAAGAGGAGAACATCCCTTGTTTTTGATTCCATGTTTTGAATATAAAAAGAATATGCTTTCATTAGTTTTTTTTTTTTTAAACCCTTTGTTGATGATTGACAAAAAGGGGGAGAAGAAATTGAGTTTATATGTTTGCATATGCATGTTTTATGTCTTTAATGTTTTTATTAAGTTCCATTGGTATCCAAAGCATTATTTAAAGAACATGTTTAGTTTGCTTAGTTTTGGTATCAAGAGCTTGTATAAGAGATCATGAGTTTTGTTTTGCATATATTGTGTATAATTGGTATCAAGAGCATGTTTATTTTTTTAAAGATTTTCATTGGTATCAAGAGCATGTTTATTTGTTTTTGCTAATAATTGGTATCAAGAGCATGTTTAATTGTTTTTGATAATTGGTATCTAGAACATGTTTATTTGTTTTATAATTTCATTGGTATCTAGAGCCATTTATTAGTTGTTTATCCTATGCATGAGTTAAGGGGGAGCTTCTTTGAAGCTTAACTTTAATCCATGCATATATAACTCCATGAGTTTTGTCATCATCAAAAAGGGGGAGATTGTTGGCCCAAAGGCCTTCCACTCTAGTTTTGATGATGATTAACTCATGTAGTTATGTGTACTAATAATCTTGTGATTTTAGTTTCAGATCATTAGTCAAGTTATTAGTTGGTGATTAGCTTCAACAAGATGATTTGGAAGCTACCCACATGTTGATTCAAGAGCCCAAGCGTCAAAGATCATATATAGCACTTGCTCGGTGGATCAAAGAGTTTTGGATCGAGTCGGCTTGGAGATTGCACTCTACAAGAAGACATCGGTACCATAGTTTAGTTTTGGGTTTAGATCCTAATTGTAAAGATTAGAATAGTATGATAAGCTCAAGTTCACAACACACACGTATCATGTTTTGGTTTTCGGTTTTGGTTTAACCGATCTTGGTTTGCATGAATAGATATTATATCAAAACAAGTTTACATGGTTTAATGTATATTAGATTTGTTCTATATACATGCATGCTTCAACTCTTAGACAAACTTACTTTGATATACCTATTTCATGAGTTTTAGGTTTTGTGTTTTAACAAAACTTAATTTTGGAATTAAGGACAAAAACTATGATATATATATATATATATATATGTTTCATGTATATTGGATTTCTATCCATATGCATCATGCTTCAAAGTGTTTAAATATCATGTTTTTGTATTTGGAAGAGCTTTGGACAAAATGTATTTTCTATTCAAAAATCCAAGTTTTGGAAAATACAGTTTTGGTTTTTGGTAAAAATGATAAGACACAAAAATAGTTCATATTGATTGATATTTAAGCTAAACTTTTTACCACATGTTTATATATCAATGCAAAATGATAAAACTATTTTTGGTGATTTTTAGAAATGATAAAGAATTTTTAAATATGTTTCTAACTCAGTTTTCAGGTCCAGGACTCAACCAGTCGACTAAACCAGGTTATTAGTCGACTTGGCTGAAGTCCGGTCGACCGGGACGGTCGACCGGACGTGCACAGATCTGTGCACGTCTGGAGTCCCTGAGACGGTCGACCGGGCCGGTCGACCGACTGAGAGCAGGTTTGCTCTCTGTTTGTTTGGGTCGACCGGGCGGTCGACCGCTAGCGCCAACGGGTCAAAAATTGACCGTTGGGCGGTCGACCGGGCGGTCGACCGTCAGGGTAATTCTGGCAAAAATTACAGCCAACGGCTAGTTTCCAGATTTGCCTATAAATACCCCATTTGTAAGAGTTTTTCTCTAAGATTTTTTGTGCGAATTTTTCCATACTCTATGGTGTTTTTGCTGCATTCAAAAGAAGTTTTTGGACTTGAATTGAACATTCTTTTTGGTGTTTTTGCTAGGGTTTGGAAAATCAAAGAAGAGGGTTTTTGGGAAAAGCTTTGATTGAACTTCACCATCTTGATTTCTATTGTTTTCCCAAGGATTTTTCTTTGTAATTCTGATTTCCATTCCATTGGTTTTCTCCACACTTGAGCTAAAATCTACTATCTATTCTATAGGTTATTTGTGTGGGAGAAGAGATTGTTTTGTGGTTGTTGTTTGAAACCACTAAGTTGTAAACCCAATTCTTGCTTTGTGCCATTTCCCTCATTGTGTTGAGGAGGTTGTGCAACTTGGGTTGTGAAGTGTTTTGTGTAAGCTTGGTGCTAATCCCTCAAGTTGTGAGGTGATTGTTTGTTGGATTGGAGAAGTGCCTCAAGGAGGAGGTTGTGTTTGTAAGGAGGGGAGTTGGGAACTCCTTATAATTGTGATTGCCCCAAATCCTCGGTGGAGGTTCCCTTTGTGGGAGTCCTTTGTGGACAAGCTAGTGGATTGGAAATCCTTCGTGTGTCGAAGGCGGGGATGTAGAGCTGGGTGCTCGAACCTCGAAACACATCTCGTTGTTTGCGCTTGATCCATTGACTCTCTCTCTATCTCTCTCTTTACTTTGTGCCCTGCAATTATTTATATTGTGCATTCATATTTGCTTGGCTTTTGTGTGTGCATCATTTGTTGATCACACTTGAGTGTAATTTGCATTAAGTTTTTAAATTCCGCATTTAGTTCCTAGATTAGCATTGTCACCTATTCACCCCCCCTCTAGGTGACTTTTCATTTTTATTATTTAATATATCAAAGAAAGAGACCGGGTTGAATTGGAGATGATCAAAAGAGAGTATTGTTATTATTTTATATATCGGAGGAAGGGATCGAGTTGACCCTGAGGTGATCGAAGGAAAATATTGTTATTATTTAATACATTAAAGGAAGGGATTGGGTTGAACTAGAAGTGATCGAAGGGGAGTATTATTATTATTATCTTTATTAAAGTGTGCTTGGCGCAAATTTTGATGTTTTAATTTTTACTTGGTTAATTAAAATCGTGCATGAATGTATGTTTATGACATCTAGTATATGGATGTGGTTGTTTGTAATATCTGGTATATAAATGTGGTTGTTTGTAACGTTCGATATATGGATGTGGTTATTTGTAACATTTAGTATATGAATGTGGTTGTTATGTCTTTCATCATGTATGAACATACAGTTATATTTGGATACTACCGTAGGGGGTATGTGATGTCTGCGTGTCTTATCTCTCATATGTATATTGAAAAAATAATGAATTGTAAACTAACATAAGTAAGATTATAAGCTCCAGGAGATGTGATTATGATCGTGGGTTATACGTAAAATATGAATGTGTTGTGAACTGAATATAAGAGGTATACGAATATATTATATGGTATTATATCATCAAGTCTATAAGTGATTATATTAAAGTGTATGTGATTGACGAATCCCTAAATGAATATAAGAGATAGATAATCAGTTTAGGTGTTGTATAACACAAGATATTATATGTGAATATTAGACATGCATGTCCAGAAGAATGAGAAGAACAAGTATCAGATAATAGAAAAACCAGAGACCTATTAAGCTGCACTACTCATTATAAATAGGAAGATAATTGGGATTATTATTGAAAATGTTCAACTGCATCATACTTGTTTTATAATGTTATTAAAATGCATACTTGATTTGAATGACTTTACTCACTAAGCTGTTGAGCTCATCCCACCACAGATTGATGTTTTCAAGTCACGATAAGGCGAAGGCCCAGCTTAGAGTTGTAAAGATGTTCTCCTGAGATGATGCATATATTTGCTATAAAATGTGATTCTTTTTGTAAACTCTGATTCTGTTAGTATTTGTGCTAGTACTAGTAGTAAATAGTTGTATACATATGAAAAAGAGTAATAATTTAATAGTTGATTAATGAAAATAGATATGCATGATTGTAGTTTTCATTGAGTAGAACTTATAATTGATTTTGTTTTAGAATGTTAAATTGAGAAAAGTACTCTCATGTATATATTTATTTGATTGTCTTTGAGATGAGATTATATATTGGAATTTGGAATTATAAATAGGCGAGCTCAAGCCGAAATGGTATTATATATTGCGTGAGATGTTGTATATTGATAAGTAGGTAGATGTTAGCGAAAATTGAGTTATTGTATTAGGGCAGACTCCATATTTCAGAGGAGATGTTGTCAAAATTTTTAGAGATGATCTGAACAATTAAGTGTAAAGGTTGATGATTATAATAATTGATGCGATTAAAAACTGGGCCATAACAGTTCTGCTCCCGAGAAGATCGTGTGTTTTGTTACCGAGAAATTGCCTTGGGAGAGAGGATGTTCTCCTTAAGAAAGTCTTGCTAGATGAGCTCCTCCAAGTATCTCCAGAGGGTGCAACAATGAATTGTTTGGTGTCCCTTACAGTCATGGTAGGAGTAGTACTCCTCTGACCTGGGCAATAAGGATTGGGCTGAATCGGCTTCGGGCATCTGACCCACGATTGATTTTTGAAGATGTTGAATACTTCGTTGATCGGAAATTTCAATGGTGTGAATCACTCTATAGATCTATAGCTCTGGATTAGACTTGACGGGAGTATAGAGAGCATTTGCTTCTTTTAAGGAGGTCGACCCCTATGTTGATCTGGAGCGTGGTCGGAAGCTTCACGAGTAGACTTTGATTTTGTTCCATAATCACTAGGCTTTGCAGAGTTGTTGGAGGAATCTTTCACCATCTCCTCTAGCTGGATGTAAGGTTACGCTCGGGAGAGAGCCTCGCTCATCTTGGTGACGTTGTAATTCAGGAGGTGATTGTACAAAGGGTGAGTGACCTGCAGTACATTGATAAACACGAGCGCAAATACCTCCTCAGCGCAATTGGAGACATTGGTAAGCTGGCTCCAGAAGGAATTGATATAAGATTTGAGGCTACCTCTTGACCTCATTTTGACAGTGAGAAGGTGGTGGCTACTCTTTTGGCTTCTTTGCGAGTAGCATATTATGTGAGGAAGGACTTGGTAAGCTCTGTGAAGTTGTGCAGAGAGCGGGGTGGTAGAGAGTATAACCATGTCGACGCCGCGCCACTTAGACCAGAAGGAAAAATAAGACACGTTACCAAATCATTACTGGAGTAGAGCATCATATTGTCCTAAAAATGTCGGATGTGTTGATTTAGACCACTCACTTTTGTGTAGCTGTTGAAGGTGGAAGTCGAGAATTTTCTCGAAAGTTCACATTCTTGGATATTCTTGGAAATCAAGGAGTCATGAAGGCGGGTGGTTGGATCAGGTGCTGAGGAAACTTGGCCTCCACGATCCGCTTCTGGTTCAGTTCATCAAGGCATAGAGATTCGGGACCCCTTGTCCTCGGTGTCACCTTCTGTTCCGCAGAATTGTCCTATAGGGTGACGAATTGAGCCTAGAGTTGTTGAATGAGCTACTTCAGATCTTCTTATTCTCAAAGGATGTTATCATGATCGAGCATCATCTGTGCCTGCTCGCGATCTGACTACACTTTTATTCCTTCATCTACTTTTTCATCTCTCAGAGCATTTGAAACAGATGGTCTTCTTACTGTTGAGAAGGTTAAGAGCTGGCAATCAGTTCTTGTAATGAGATGGAGATGGTGCCCTCTGCGAGTAGCTACTCTTGATCGATTTGAAGGTCGTACCCTGGGTAGTTGCTTTGGCCTTACCTTTGGAGGTTGTATCGTCGGTAACTCGCTTCCATGGGACCATCACAGATCTGGAAGAGGTTGTTTGAGGAAGATTGAACGGTGAGAGATCTTAAGCGTAGGGACTCGGATCTCAATGAAAGCACCAAAAATTATAGGGATAAACTCTCAGAATGAATTTATTTACACTTCAATTAGTAACCTAGATCTATGAGAGAGTAAAAAGACAACGCAAAGACATAGATTTTTATGTGAAAACCCCAATTTGAGAAAAATTATAGGATGAGAGAGAATTCACTATTTGCAAAGAATTACAGTGAACTTAATAGTGCTAAAACTCTGAAATTGCTACAAGATATAGTGAAATCTGACTTGTGGAAGGATATTTTCTGTAGCTAATGGAAAGTCTGATTGTAGATTTTTTTCCCTTTTCTTCTGTTTTTCTCTTGGTTGTCACCTGTCCTATTTCTTGTCCATCTCCTATTGTATATATACCCAGGGAGTTTTCATTGGCAATGCAGGTTTCAATAACCGCCTGATCTACACGTTGTGATTCTCTCGTAACGGCTGGGATCTGCCTTTGATTGTAGAAGCAATTACTACCACTTTCTGTAACAGTTCACGCTAGAGTAGGGATCGTAGTAACATATGAAATATTGGTTGATATATCGGCATAACGGACTCCACAAATGTTGGCAAAAATCGATGAAGTTGGTTACAGTGGACGCCCTACTCAGGACGAAAGAATTGGTCTCAGTTGACGATTTTCTCAGAAGGAAGAGTATCCTCGGGATAATCAATTTCTTGGGCGGAGAAATAGTCTCGAGAATAAATGAATATAGCTTTGTGAGGAGATGCTCAGATGGCTTTTATTGTTGGTGTCCTTGGGAGGTTCTGATGGCGGGGATAGGTGTCTTGATCCTGGTGTAGATTAAAAATTGACCACTACAGAATACATGTGGAAACTTTAGAGATCTCCCCTAATTTCACACCTCCATTTGTTGTTCCAATTGTTTCTCCCTTCCTTCATGAGGAATTGCCAAACCATTTGATAAAAATTCGAAGTGTTTTTAATTATACGGAGATGATTTCTATATCTTATCAAATGAGTGCAATTTTTGGGGAATGACTAATGCTTCCGATCTCGTTATAAATGAAGGACTTTCATTAGCACATCAGATCAAACCAAAACATTTATACTCTAAAGTTGTGCTTTATTTGTGGGAATTCATTTGGCAATTTGAGATTTCTAATGAAAATTCTCGTGTTTGGGATAAATTAATTCAATGTTTATAAAATGTTTCCAATCATCATCACATTTCCTCATTCCGTGGAATGTGATTCCTTCATGAGAGGTTGGCATCCTACATTTTTGTTCAGTGAGAATTAACAAAATTTTCTTCTCATAATATCCTTATTCTTTTTTTTTTTTTTTTTTTTGGAGAATGTAAATTTTATTAATCAAAACTGTGTATACATAGAGCAAGCCAAAACGGCTGTACATAACTAGTCGACTAGTCCTACAAAGCAAGTCAACAAAATCACGATCCAGGTAGTTACACCTCTCTGTAAAGTCCTTTTAGTCGACTATCTATTAGTTCAGTCAACTAAGAATTTAGTCGACTACCCCAATTACAAGTCGACTGAAAAGTAGGTCTGGAAGTAGCATCATTTTCTGTTTATGTGATAGTCGACTAGGTCAGAAAGACTAGTCGACTAGACATGCACCAAGTCGACTAACCCAAAAGTAAAGTCGACCGAAAAGTTGATCTGAATGTAGCCGCCTTCTCTGTTTCTGCAGGAGTCGACTATGTCAAAAAGTTAGTCGACTTAGACTCGCCTCTAGTCGACTAAGAACTCCTACTAGTCGACTAAATCTACTGGTAGCCCATAAATACTGTCAAACCATTAAGTAATCCCATAACCCTCAAAACTCCACAGAGGCATTTGGATCCAAAGTGAATACAATTCTATAGATGTGCAACTTGATCTTGAAGACGGTAGATACCACCTCCTGAGTCTGACCTTCAAAAATTCTCCTATTGCGGGCATTCCAAATATGATACACAGTACAAGCCAGGGCCACCTTTTTAGCTTTTGCTCTGCCACTTGAACCTCTCGCCTCCTTCTTTATCCACTTAAGAGCACTAGAGATAGTCGACATCCCCCGAGAGATACCTAGCCAGTCTCTAATGCATCTCCACACCATATAAGAGAATGTACATTGAAAGAACAGATGAGTTGCCGATTCCCTATTACCAACACAAAGTGCACACGATTCGTCAACCTGAAGAAAGGTCAATCTATCTTTTGTAGGTAGCCTCTTCCGCGCTGCAAGCCAAAGAGTAAAAGCATGTTTTGGTGTGACATACGAGTTCCAAACTGAGCTTGGCCAAGGTAGCCTGGACTCCTTATATCTAAAATACTCATATCCGAGCGATATGCACATCCTCCCACCTATCTCCCAAGAGGAAAACCTCCTCTTTGCCGCCTCAATGGACCCTTCAACAAGGCATATTTTATCACGAATCGCAACTAGCCTCTTAAGCAAAGGCGAGTCGTCACTAATACACTTCCAGTCCCAAGCAGAGACATTCCTTTTAAGGTAGATATGATGCACCCAACGCACCCATAAAGTATCCTTTTTCTTGTGAATATTCCAAAAGGATTTTGCTAGCAGTGAATCATTCCAAGTTTTAAGATCTCTGAACCCCAATCCACCTTCCGATTTTGGCAAGCACATGGATTTCCAAGAAACCGGATGGTGGCGCTTATGCCACAAGAAATTCCTGCACAGCCGAGTTACCCTTTCTATGATAGCATTCGGGACCGGAAAAATAGATAACCAGAAGCAATCCACTCCTTGTAGCACTGATCTGATAAGCTCTGCTCTACCCGCAAAAGAAAGGCTGGAAGCCATCCAAGAGTTGATATACATAGTGACTTTATCAACGAAAGGTGCAAAATGGTCCAACTGTAGCCTCTGAGCCGCCAATGGGACACCGAGATAACGGAAAGGCATCGCACCAACAGGGATACCAGTCATCTGCCTCATTTGAACTAGTTCCTCTCCATAAACACCCGCCGTAAAGAGGCTAGACTTGAGCAAGTTAGCGCACAATCCCGATTTCAATCCAAAATCCCTGAGGCTATCCATAATAATACGGACAGAAGGAATGTCCCCTCTAGCCATGAGCATGAGATCATCAGCAAATGCCAGGTGTGACAACCTAAGCTTTCCACACCTAGGATGGAATTTGAACCCCAAACTGTTTGTATTCACCTTTAGACTCCTCGACAGATATTCAATGCATAGAAAAAAAGAAAAGGAGACAAAGGATCACCCTGTCGTAATCCCTTCTTCCCATTGAACATCCCCCATATCCCTCCATTCAGGCCTATAGAATAAGATGGAGAGGTTACACATTGCATAATCCATCCAATAAATCTGTCCGGGAATTAAGACCAGTCATCACCTCAGCAAGGAATTCCCAGGAGACCGAATCATAAGCTTTCCGGAGATCCACTTTAATCAAGCACCTCGGGGATACCCTCTTCCTGTTATACTTTCGCAATAACTCTTGGACCAAATGAATATTTTCAATCATACTCCTACCCTCCACAAAAGCAGATTGCGAAGTATCAATAATTCCACCGAGCACAGGTCGCAGCCTCGCAGCCAGAATTTTAGAAATCACCTTATAGATAACATTGCAACATGCTATAGGCCGAAAATCACTCACAGAATTAGCATGAGAAGAGTTAGGTACCAAAGTAATCAAAGTGTGATTCATTTGCTTCAGAATAGATCCTGATAAGAAAAATTCCTTGACGGCATCACAGAACTGACCACCAATAATATCCCACGCCGTCTTGAAGAAGAGTGCACTATACCCATCCGGACCCGGGGCCTTGTCATTCCCAATACCAAACAGCGCCTCCTTAATCTCCTCCGAGTTAACCTCCTTCAACAGATCACAAGCTTGATGAGAGGAGATAACCTCCCCACACTGAAGCACCTGAGGGTCAACATGCTCAACCTGAGAACTAGTACCCAGAAGTCCCTCGAAGTATCGAAGAAATTCTACTGCTACCTCCTCAGTCGACTCCGTCAGTGAACCATCCACCTTGGAAATTACCGCCACATAACTCCGTCCCTTGTTTCTTTTTACAATGCTGTGGAAGAACTTTGTGCATTTATCAGATTTAGAAACATAGGTGCATTTAGCCAGCTGGTAAAAGTAGTCCATCTCCGCCTTAGATAAGGCCAATGCATTCTTACGCAACTCCACAACCTTCTCCCGTAGTTCAGAATTATCAAATTGAGATTGGATCTGGACCTGAGCCAGTTTAAGGAGCATCCTAGCCCGTTCAGCTCGAGAAGCAATATGCCCAAAGTTCCTCTCATTGAGAAGCTTCAACGGGGCCTTCAATAGCTTAAGCTTGCGACAAAACTGAAATTGAAGAGAACCTACAATCTCAACATCCCAGCCAGATCTAACAGTCTCCCGAAATTCCTCATGACCTGCCAAGAAATTCCAGAATCGAAAAGGTCTATTCACCGTTCTAGGCCGCTCAAGCAAAGAAACTACTCCAGGGGAATGGTCAGATAGACAACCAGAAGGTAAGAATTCCACATGGCAGTAGAAGGCCCTCTGGTGCCAAAGTGAGTTGGCCATCACCCTATCCAACTTAGACCAAACAGTTCCATTGGTCCAAGTCAAGTGGCATCCCGTGAACTGTAAATCCGACAGTCCCAATTCATCACAACAATCAGTAAAGTCTTTAATTTGGTAATGTGATACCTCTGCACCACACACCCTCTCCTCCCGTCTCAAGATATTATTGAAATCCCCCATCAGAAGCCAAGGCTCCGACAGAGTACCCCCCCACCGAATTAAGTTCTCCCATAGGCTTCTCCTAGTCACAATGGAATGGAACCCATAAACAAAACTACCAAGGAAAGATACGGATGATACCTTACATACCACCCTGCAGTGAATAATCTGAGGAAGGACCTCAAGAGTATCCAGCTGAATCTTCAATGGGTCATACAGGATCAAGATTCGACCTCCACCATGAGACGCAAAGTTATTGACCTGCTTCCATCCTTTAAACCTCCTACACATGAACACTTCCAGTCCAGACTCTGAAAGTTTAGTCTCCAATACTGCCAGTAAACTAATCTCCCTTTTCCTTACCAGTGCCTCTACACCCTTCTGTTTCAGGGGTAGGTGAAACCCCCTGATATTCCAAAATGCCAGCCTCATTTGGAAGATTGAAGGGATTTCCCCTTCGCTTTTCCTTTAGATACTGAGGCGAAGCTGAGACCCTTCGCTGTCAATTTACGATGCTCCCTCACAACCACCTGACGACCCTGTGTCACCACCACAGCCTCCTTCTCCCTGCCACCTACAGTGATCAGCTCCCGAATCTTGATTGAAGGTCCCTCAAAAGAAGGCAACGCATGCCCCTCATCCTCGGATCGAAGACTGTCAGCAGCATCCGTTCTAAGTTCAGTACCCTTGTCACCAACAGAGTTTGGCTCCTTAACTTGTACCGAGTCACCCCCCACAGAAGGCAAAAAAATTTTCGCCACATCCTCCTTCTGCAGACAACCAACAGCACTCTGCCCAGCCTCATCAGGTGTCAATTCTTGGGCCTTCTTGTGCTTCCCCTTGTTACGACCTTTGGTCCCGTCAGGTGGCAGTCCAGCATCCGGTCGTATCCTAGCTTCAACAGGACTCAATCCAGAAGTGCCCGGCATAGCAGAATTTGCTGCTGCCATCTGACTGTTTACTGGTAGCATAACGGGTTCAGGAACCTGCTGTATTTGCTTGCTGGCACCAGTAATAACCTCTCCAAGCGGATCTCCACCGCCCCGAGACTCCTTCAGTGCCACCCCTATCTCAGCTAACCGTGGAGGCACCTCGGCATCCCGCAGAATCCCACTGCCATCCCCTTTCTTATGCACAGTCACCGCAGCAGGCCTTTCCACTCTTTTGGCCACATAAGCAGAGTGTTTTCTCCCCTCCAATACTATATTGCAGTCACCATCCCCATGACGAAAGGATTTACATTTCTTACAATATTTCGGTATATACTCAAATATCACCGATTGCTCATAAAGATCACCAGTTGGAAGCCTCATTTCCACCGATTTGACCAGTTCCTTAGAAGCATCCACCTCCACCAATACACGCGCAAACGAGAGCCTCTCCTTAGAGTGGGTCATCTTATCAGTGGTGATGGGTTTCCCCACCCTGGATGCTATCTTGCTCAAAGCTCTCGCGTTCCAACAGTCGAGAGGCAAGTCCGGCAGTTGAACCCACACCGGAACAATTGCAATTTCTTCAGCTCCAAATCTGAAGCACTTTGGCATGTGTTTCAACATCAAATTTCTCCCATAGATGAAATAGGGTCCCCCATTAAGAACACTCAATCTATCCTCCTGCGATTCAAATTTAAATATTATCCATCCCGATCGATGGATCCACTGTTTGCATTTGACCTTCCAACCTTCCCTAATAGTCCGAACCGCAGCCATACCAGGGAATCTACCAGAGAATTGGCCTACTAAACAACACCCCCATGCCTCTTCTACATCATCCACATCATCTTCCTCAATTAGTAGTATATCCTCTGCAGAATCCACCACTTCAAGTTTGATACCTTTGCCGAGATTGCGGTTGTCTTTAAATAAATTGACCCATGGGGCTCTCTTCACCATACCAGCACCCTTCAGAGTCCCCTCAGCAGCGGAGATAGGACCCTGAATATTCCCCACAGCAGCAGAATCCGGCTTCTGGAACTTCCCAACAGCAGCAGGCGCAGGCTGCGGCATTCCATCAAACACCTGGTCTGCCACCGAATCGACATCCTGCAATAAAAGGGACATCGACGCCCTAGATCCACCAAACCACCCTCAACACCTCCCCCATCCTCAGAAGCAAAAGAGGAAGAATCATGGTCCTGCGCCTGGACAGCAGGCTCCGTTGCAACCCCACAAGGCGGCTCTTCATCTCGGGATTCATTCCCACCAGGTTCCGTTGCAACCCCAGACCAAGATCGAGTGGCTGGTCTCATCCGAGCGTTGAAGGCAACCAAGACAAGGATATCGCACTAATCCCACCAGCCCTAAAAAGGGGATGGGTTTCTCAGACTAAAGAGCAGATCAGGGATTAAAGGAGCAATCAACGAAAGAGAAGGGAATAAACAATCAGATTTAGAAGAGACAGGGAGGAAATCCACCATGGGAATTTTCGGCCCTGGGAGAGCTTCTCTCTCCAACTCCTCAGTATACACTACTATTATTCTTTCTAGTATTTGTAAATATTTTTTTATTTACAAATATCCTTATTCTTTCTTTTTGTATGTGTGGTGGTCAGAATCTGACCACTCTCCAAGATCGCGATGCATGTCCTGCCGCACCAAGAGTATCTCAAGTGGATAATGAATTTGAGATACCAGTTGGCTCACATCCCACCCGAGGAGAGAGAGCCTCGGGCGTTACCTCGAGCTCACATTCTGCCCTGAGAAGAGGACCTCGAGCCCATCTCACATTCGATCTCGAGGAAAGGACCTCGGGCCCTTACTTTTCCTGACATCCATAACTATTAGACTTCTCCCCGACATAAGCTCTCTGCAGAGACTCCCGTCTCCACTGAACAGAACTCAGCAATAGAGTTTCCCGGTTCGTGAAGGTAATTATGCTGCCACGATATCTCCATGTTCTAAATACTCTCCTATTCTGTAGGGAAAGTTATAGATAGTGGCAGATATCTCGACATATCAATCCCAACAATAAAGCACCGCAACCTAAACAGTTATGAAAAAAAATTCTAACATGCAAATTTTGCAGTTATGAATATCTGAGAAATCAACACCATCAGTTATACCCCTATTGAATACTTATGCACCAGAGACCCAGGAAGAAAGGGGGCATACAGGGATAGAAGAAATTATAAACACCACAATACTCCACTGAAATTCACTACAATCTCTCAAAATATAGTGAATTCTCTCTTTCTTTCTCTCATTCCCGTGGTTTTCTTCAATTTGAGTTTTCATGTAAAATTCTTATGTCTTTGCTTATTTAGTGTGTTGAAACCTGAATGCCACCCCTGATTTAAGTAGACCCCCTTCATTTGTGGTGCGAGATTGACCGTTCAATCAATCGCGTTAGAAAATCTACATCACATAATGTTACTTTACTTCTTTTCAATCATTGCTCATCGTCATAACCAACATTGCCTTCTATCAGGCTCTACAATCATAGTTGAGATTTAGGTTCTTGATTCCACTTGAGCCGTTAAAAAGAAATATGTCAAGAGTGAAAGAAAGAGAGATTTTATATGGTTTATTCTCACATGAATTAAAAATAAGATGATTAAGTATTCAAATATGATTAGTTTTTAGACTCCAACGGAGTTTCATCTTTTGGGTCATATGGATTCTAAGCATGTTTAACCACTTCCATTGAATTAGTGGGCATGTAGACATAACAAATAGTGCAAGAGCTAAAAGATATATTCTGCATATTAGTGGATACAATTGCCATAAGATATTGAAAAAACATTATTGGTGAACTCATGGTGAAGATTTTATCGAGTTGAGAAGCAAAAGAGTTGATGTGAAGATCAAAACACCAAGATCATGGCGTATCTATCATCATTGGAGAAGACGCGACAACTCAATATGAATCCAGTAGTTCTATTAGTATTTGGTTGACTAGTTTTTATGTCTTATACTTTTGGTTTTTATTAATCAGTATTGTAGTAGGATTAGGAGTTTTCTTTTCATGTAATTTTCTCTTTATTTTAGGTTTTTGATTTCTTTTAGGATTAGTATTTCTATTCGTTGTAACTAGAAGTACGATTTTGTTTAGTCTAAAAAATCCCCCTAATGTATTAAATTTTAATGAAATAAATAAAGTTTTGAAATTTCTCAGAATTGTGTGTGAGTGTTGAACTCTCCCAATTTCTCTCTTTGGTGGGAAGCCCTAGAGAAATCTTAATTTAGAGTGTGAAGTCTTAAGTAGCTTATCTCCTCTCTATACCCTTGTTATATGCACCTTGATTAGTCTCTGATCTTGCATAATTTTCATCACATTCTCTCATATTTATTTAATATAAAATTCTGCTAATAAGGCTTTGCTTGCTTGATTCTATGTCCATAGTGTGTAATGAAGAAGAAGATCCTAAATCACCATTTAATTGGTGATTAGAAGCCTATATCATAGTCATTGACCTAGAAGAGCTGATTCGTCAAAACCAGGGGCCCAAAACTAGAAACCGGGAGTAGAAGCTGACAGGGGACAGATGGGAGCGCACGCGGCTCGAAGCGCCGCGCGCGGCCCTAGTATGGCCGCGACCCCGGCCGCGTTTTGGGCCAGAGGTTGTCCCCTGACCCCCCTCTTCCCTGGTGCCTATAAAAACCCCCTGGGTTCTTCAGTTGGAAGAGATACAGAGTTTTAAGAGTAGTTTTCATTCCATGTTGTAGTTTAGGGTAGTTTAGTTTAGATTAGTTCTTCTTCCTCCATTTTATTTTCTATTTTGTAGATCTTATATTAGGGGAGAGAGTGGTACATGCTTGGAATGCAAGAGTGCTTGTAATAGAAAGTATCTATGAAAGGTGCTCTCTTTACCTCTCTATGTTTTCTTTTCTCTAATCTCTTTTACATGTGTAACTAATTTTTCTCTCATGGCAATAACTACTAACCACCTTATAGTCTAACTTCTTATTTGATAATCCACATGAATCTAATAGCCTCGATCTGGCCTTGCTCTTGCAAGAGCCATTGATGGCTCATGATGATGGATCTAACACTCTAACTTCTTAACTCTCTAACAAGCTAACATTACTTTTTTTTCATGCTTGCTCTTATCAGATTTTGATGATTTAAGTGTAACTTGCACTTATCTGTTGAGTTGGGTTGTGATGAGTTATATATGGGTCATGCTTTGAATCGCTCTTAAACCAAGGACTAGTGATGGCCAATGATACATGTGAGGCAACTATCACTAAGAGGTTAACATGTTGGTAGAGTCATTAATAGTTAGTAGCCGTGAGTCTTCTTTCTTTTTCACTTTATTTTAGATATAAAAACAAAACTACAAAAACTATTCTTTTCTATGTTTCTCACTTCTTTGTATTTCACCGTACTTTTCTTTTTCATTCTTTGTTTCTTTTTTTTCATTCTTTAAAACTTTGAAGAACCGTTAACATACACGTGAACATACCTTGTAAGCTTTTATCCCCTCCCGTCCTTATGGATTCGACTCGTTTTAGCCTCTATGCTATAACAGAAGTATCGAGGAAGCCAAAGCACACCTTTAAATATCGATTTCAAAACAGACATATTTTGTGCACGGTTTTCCCTCGATCAAATTTTGGCACCGTTGCCGGGGATGGGAACGGTTTGATTTCACATTTTTTGTTAACTTTTCTTTTTTGTTTTTTGGCGTGCAGGTTAAATTTTTAGCGTTGCAAAAGTTCACACTTGCTCTTTTGTTGTCGGGTAATTCTTGTATATTTTTATTTTCTGCTGTTAATTTTTTTATATTACCGGTACACTGTAAATAATTTTAAGAATTAAAACACGGTAATTGGATGCTTTAAAACGGTTTAGACATTTGCATCTAGGCACGTGTCAATTTTTATTTCAATATACTGTCTTTTGTTCTTATGTTGTTGTGATCTTGTAGGAGGTGTACATATTGCATAGTATATAGTTAGGACAAACACTTCAGTGATTTACTCGCTTTTTTGTATTCATTCTTATCTATATTGCACACTTGCACAAATTTAACTTAAGGGCAAAACCCAAAACAACATAAGGTGGGAAATCATTACCCTCACTTAGCCTAAAATCACCTCCCCACTCACACAACCCAAGCCTAAATAAAACTTACTAGACGTTGGCTCCTAGGGACATCTCGGACTCATTTAAGAGATTGACCTAAGGGAAAATTTGTTAGAAGTTGACTCTTGTCAAATCGGTGTCTAAGGTTGGGGATTGAGAGGCGAAACCTCGAAGAACAGTGGTTTGGAATAATTAGGCCCGTTGCTCCGGCACGGATACCTCCCACTGGTCTTGCCCCTACCTGGCCGATTAACTTGTGGTCAGCTTCTGACAATATACCCCACGTGGACAGTCTAACCAGTTAGGAGTCGTCTAGGTCTAAGTCAACCCTAACATATGCTTGTTTTCTTTTTCTTTTTCTTTGTTAGTTTGTCTGTTTGTTTGTTTTTATCTTTTTTGTAAATTGTGATATGAATTTTAACAACAATAATTCTTTCAATCATGATATAAATTCATATTTCACTCTGACCTCATTTGACTCGAATAACTCTGACCTGGCTATGTACAACATGAACCAATCATATATGCCGAGTTGGGATTATCTGACTCAATTGACCCATATCTCAAATCCTATAACCAAGATTTTCAAAATAATTTCAATTCTTCATAGAGTCAATGGGGATTCACCTCCCCCGAGCCAAATTATCAACCACATTGTTCACAATTTTCACAATATTTATTCCCCGATTCTTCTCATATCCTCCTTTTTCTGAACCACCAATTGAAGAAAAATCATCATTGCAAAGAACTTTGGAAGAAGCGTTAGAAGCCCAAAAATAATTTGAAAACAATATGGCCTCATCATGTCCACAAAATTTCCAACATTCATATAGTTCTTTTGCAGAACTAATCAAAGAAAACTCATTGTGGGAAAAAACTATGGAATTCGTGCAAGAGACCGAGCGAATAATTCAAAATATGAATAAGTTCTCATGTCCATCAGATGTTCATATGACTCAAGAATCTTGCTATTTTAGAAATTTAGCTTCAATTTCATCATACCAACCTAAACTTGACCAACCTCAATCTCTTGATAGTTTGGCAAGTTATCCATTTCCTGAAATTGAACTTGAAGATGAATGTGAACCGCAACTTCAATTTAGCAATTCGAGTCCAATACTTGAATCAATATCGACTCATATAGTGTTACCTAAACTCAGTAATGTTCTTGAGCCAGTTTTGATTCCCATACTTCCTGAACTTGAATCAATCATTTCACCCATTCACATTCCGTTCGGGGACGAAAATCAAGATTCAATTTCCTTACATCCTTTTGAGCTTGCCCAAAATTTTGAGTACCACCTTGACATTTTAGCAAGTATCCTTTTCCTAAAATTGAACTTGAGCTTGAAAGTGATTCTGAACCTCAAGTTGGTCATTCCATTTCACTTTTTGATTCAATAATGACTCTGGTATCTTTACCAGATTTTTTCTCTATTCCAGAGTCAACATTGAATCCTGTACCAGTACACCGTGAAATGAAATCACCACTCTCTTATGATCACACTTCACTCATGGGGAAAGTGTGTGGACATCAATTCTTTGGCTTGGACCCTATTTTTGAACCAATTTCGACTCTCATTGTTGACTCTCGACTTGATCTGAGTAAACTTTTCGAGTCGGTGTCGGTTTTTGTTCCAAATCCATTCGAGTCTAAATCCCTCATTTTTTTAAAATCACACTTTATTGTTGGACAAGGATGTTGAAGAAAATGACTCAGTAATTATTTTTGAAAATTAGAAATTAGATGGGGATAATTTTTTAAATAAAATCATTCATTCAATCAACATTTTATTGGGTCATATTAGAAAGGTCATTGGTGGGTTCCTTCAAGGTCCACGATATCTTGATTGGGTAACAACGCTTAGCCCAATCAGACCACCATCGGAGCCACCACCATGAGGTAATTTTCTTTCCTTCTCTATTTGTTTCATGTATATACACATTCACGATGCATTGAGGACAATGCATGAGATAAGTGTGGGGAAGGGTTTACTAACGTAATTAGTTTTACATTTTCTTTCTTTTACACTTCTTTTTAATTAAAAAACTTTTTCTTTCTTTTTACAAAACTTTTTGAATTAAGAGAAATAGTTTTGATCTATTTTTAAGAAAATTAAGATTATCTTAGAAATTAGGAAGACTTAAAATTATGAAATTTTAAACCGAGTCAAAATAATAGATCTTGTTTAAATTTTAGGATAAGAAAGTAAAATTGAAAAGATAATTTGATCTTGAATTTTTTGCCTTAGAGTTATGCACTCCACACTTATACAATTTTTGAGATTGAGACAAAGACTGAAAATGTCATAAAAATATATATTAAAAAAATAATTATGATAAATAAAACCACTTATTGAAGTTGAGTAATTATGCCTCCGGAAGCATGATTATTCACACCTAAAACGGTGAACAAAAATAAATAATCCTCTTTAGTTTTGTGGCCTTGTTTACTCGAGTCCTTAAGCCGAGGGATGTTTTCTCATCTGGTGCCCTAAGATCATCTGCTTTGGGAGTCACCAGCTAAAAGCTCACTACCCGGGTAAATAAGAAAGCCTAAGAAAACTAAGGGAAGAAAAAGAAATAATATGTATACTAATATAAACAAATGGCATGAAAGTTAGAGTCGATATCTCAAAAATCTTCACTATTCA
This sequence comes from Agave tequilana, assembly GCA_038442645.1. Taxonomy (NCBI): domain Eukaryota; kingdom Viridiplantae; phylum Streptophyta; class Magnoliopsida; order Asparagales; family Asparagaceae; genus Agave; species Agave tequilana. The sequence continues at coordinate 43,840 of JAVJIF010019182.1, forward strand.
CAAAGTGCATATTTTTCTAAGAGTTTTATGAAAGATCAAAGAGTCAATTCAATTTTAAATTCTCATATTTGGTTTATAACAAGATTTTTTACATTTTGACTTAGTTTAAGAAAGAACAATTTCTGATTAACCTCTGACCATAGATCACTTATATTTTCAAAAAAATACTTCAACACTTTTCTCTATTTCAAAAAGTCGTTTTCAAAAAACTAACATTTGATTTTTTTTCTTTATGGATTTTGTAGGTGTAATCCGCTGAAAACCCTCAGGAGACAAAACTTCTCCTCTAAGGAAAACTTAGAGGTTTAACGGCTTGTTGCACATGCTCAGTGTAATCACATCACCTGTGAAAGTGGTGTAATAATTTTCTTAGATTTTTGTTTTGCTCAGGACGAACAAAAGATAAGTGTGGGGTGTGATTAGTCTCTGTTCTTACATAATTTTCATCACATTCTCATATTTATTTAATATAAAATTCTGCTAATAAGGCTTTGCTTGCTTGATTCTAGATCCATGGTGTGCAATGAAGAAGAAGACCCTAAATCACCATTTAATTGGTGATTAGAAGCCTATATCATAGCCATTGACCTAGAAGAGCTGATTCGTCAAAACCAGGGGCCCAAAATCAGAAATTAGGAGCAGAAGCTGACAGGGGACACACGGGACTGCGTGCGGCCCTAGTATGGCCGCGGCCCCAGCCACGTTTTGGGATAGAGGTTGTCCCCTGGCCCCCCTCTTCCCTGGTGCCTATAAAAACCCCCCTGGGTTCTTTAGTTGGAAGAGATACAGAGTTTTAGGAGTAGTTTTCATTCCATGTTATAGTTTAGGGTAGTTTAGTTTAGGTTAGTTCTTCTTCCTCCATTGTATTTTTTATTTTGTAGATCTTGTATTAGGAGAGAGAGTGGTACATGCTTGGAATGCAAGAGTGCTTGTAATAGAAGGTGACAATTTATGAAAGGTGCTCTCTTTGCCTCTCTATGTTTTCTTCTCTCTAATCTCTTTTACATGTGTAGCTAATTTTTCTCTCATGGCAACTAACTACTAACTATCAACTAGTCTAACTTCTTATTTGATAATCCACATGAATCTAATAGCGTCGATTTGACCTTGCTCTTGCAAGAGCCATTGATGGCTCATGATGATGGATCTAACACTCTAACTTTTTAACTCTCTAACAAGCTAACATTACTTTATTTCATGCTTGCTTTTATCGGGTTTTGATGATTTAAGTGTAGCTTGCACTTGTCTGTTGAGTTGGGTTGTGATGAGTTACATATGGGTCATGCTTTGAATCGCTCTTGAACCAATGACTAGTGATGGCCAATGATACATGTGAGGCAACTATCACTAAGAGGTTAGCATGTTGGTGGAGTCATTAGTTGTTAGTAGCCGTGAGTCTTCTTTCTTTTTCACTTTATTTTAGATATAAAAATAAAACTACAAAAATTATTCTTTTCTATGTTTCCCACTTCTTTGTATTTCACCATACTTCTCTTTTTCATTCTTCGTTTCTTTTCTTTTCATTCTTTAAAACTTTGAAGAACCGTTAATATACACGTGAACATACTGTGTAAGCTTCTATCGTCTCCCGTCCTTGTGGAGTCGACTCGTTTTAGCATCTACGTTATAACGGAAGTATCGAGGAAGCCAAAGCACACACTTCAAATATCGATTTCAAAACAGACATATTTTGTGCACGATTTTCCATCGATCACACCTCTGAGTGCCGACAATACCTCTCTTCTCTTTCTAATCTCAAATTCTAATTCGAAAGTTCTAAAGTTCTCTTTCTTTACAAATTTCTTATCTTTTTCCTAAAAACCCTAGAAAAATTATTCTTTCTCCTCATTCTTTTCTTCCCTGCTACAATTCCCTTTATAATACCTGCTACAATTTGTTTACAGTAACCAACGACAGTAATCTCTACAGTACCGCACTGCTACAGTGAAAACAGACTCGTTAAAACGTTCAAAGTTCATTTTCAAGTTGTATCTCTCATCCGAAATTCAAATCACGCACGATTTGTAGTGTTGAGTTCATAAAAAAGAGCACTACAGAATTACAACCATTCAAAATAGGTTTAGATAAAATTTACACAGTTTTCAAAGGTACAATTCCAATTTACAATCAAGTATTTACAAGTTTAATATACATATTTAATTTATTATCAATCTTGATCTATTATTCACTTTAAATGCGAGTGTGAATCTATTTTTCTCTTTTAGTTACTTTCTTTATTGCAGTAGAACCTATTTACCTGCACAATCTTGACCTAATTAGTACCTTGAGATTTTAATTAATCTAATACATTCATGCTAAAGAAACATATCCAGTATTAACTATTTTAATCCATTCCCACCTACGACCGTTCTTATTGGTGAAATATTTTATTTGAGTTATTTTATCTATAACTTTCGCAACGTACACATTTTCACGTCATTATGGCATCGAGCATCACGTTTCACATCAGAGGTTCTATTGGTGAAGACTCGAGTCAAGTTAAGGTACTAAAGCATGATAATCGGCCTAGATAAAGATAATGAATTAGAGTTGAAAAGAGAGGAGGCTCAAGGTGAAGTCGACGTACCATAGCCCAAATTGATATTAATGGTGGAGCTTTGAGTGCATGTAGTTCATAAATGGGTTCAATTTGGTTCGAGCTAAGATGGAGATCATTATGATTTATATTCAAGCCAAGGTGGTGATTGATGGGATTTAGAGTGTCGAATCCACTTAAGCGGTTAAACAGAAATATGTCAAGAGCGATAGAAGGCATAGTTCCAAATGAATTAAAAGAAATGATGGTTAAGTGTTCAAATACGATTAGATTTTTTTTGGTTAAACAAGGCTTACACAACACAACCAATCCGAATAAATCCTAAATATAATTAGATTTTATAAAATCTCCAACATGGATTCTCTTATTTGGGCCATATATATTTGAAGCATGTTTAATACTTTATCAAATTAGTGGGCTCGTATCGTAACAATTACAAACTCCCACTTATTGCCATTATCAAATTGTCACTTTCATCATCATTGCTACCACCAATATTTCGTTATCTCTAGATGTCACAACCCATCTCACGCCCATTGCATTGATAATTTTGAAAGTGCATGTACTGGGGGGGTTGAATAGGTGTACTAGCTAATTTAGGGTAATTGATGTGAAATTAAAAACTTAATTGTTAACACACTATATGTAACCAAGAGTGAGCTCGAATTTTTCGTGAAGGGCTCTGAAACTACTCCTCGAGACTCCTCTAAATTAAGAGTTGAGGTGCTATTAGAAGCTCTCTTGGTTCAACACAAGTGTGGGTACACGAACAATACCAAGCATGTATATGAATATCAACAATTAATAAAAATGCAAGATATAAGAGAGAGAGAGAGAGAGAGAGAAGGTTGAGAGAAAAGATTCAAACGCAAACATAAAGATATATTTCGAGGTTCGAGCCATTGTTTTACGTCCCCGCCTTCACACAGAATGATTTCAACTATGCACTATAAGATCTTCCCCACAAGGACCTCCGCTAAGGAATTACAACTCAATACTGAGAGTACACAACTCCTCTTTAAAATACAAACACATCTATATAAGAGGGAAGACAAGATGCCAAGCACAAAGCAAAAATGAAATAAAACTTGGTGATCCAATGATCACAAACTCTCTCTTAATGATCTCAAAGAATCACAAACAATTTTCTCATAATACAAAGATCCTAATGATAGATTTGAGATGATAGCTCAAGTATGTGAGAAAACAAAGTATTTTAAAAAAGAAACAATAAATAAAATACTTGAAAAAATTTCTAAATAGATATGAAAATGAAGATCAAAACTAAATTCCCAAAGACTTGTTTTCTTTTGATTTTCTAAAAACTTTGAAACAAATAAAGATAAGAGTTTTGATACTAAAAGTTCTTTTGTAAACATTGTTAAAAATACTTGAGAAGGTGGGAAAAATTAAACTTGAAAATCTTGGGAGAAACAGGCCCCAAAGACTTATTTTTATAGGGGTCTGAAAACTAGTCGTTGGGATCCAGAATAGGTCAGAATGACATGTCGGTCGACCACCAACGGTCAGATTTCTGACCGTTGGGGTTGTCGGTCAACCATCCCAAGGCAAACTACCTATAGGTCGGCCGAGCGGTTGACCGAGGCCAGAACCAGAGAGCTAGTCTCTCGGTCGGTTGACCGAGGCTACTTCCAGAGAGCAAACTCCCTGGAACGGTTGAACGCCCGGTCGACTACTAAAACCTGTGCACTTTTTGCACATCGGTCGATTGTTCAGTCGACAAAGCTAGGCTTCGGTCAACCGGTCGGTCGACCGTTAGCAGCACAAAAACCAGGGTTATAAGTTGAAATATTTAATCATTTTATTACCTATAAAATCTCATAAAAATCACATAAAATCTATAAAAATAAGTTCTTATAAATATTTGAAGAACAAATATGTGTGACTAAAATTCAACACAGATTTCAAACAATATAAACTATTTTTTTAATATGGAAATTAAGTTTTACACTGGAAACTGTATTTTCATAAACCAAACTTTGAAATGAAAAATCGATTTCTCCAAAGCTTGTATAAATACAAAAATATGATATAAAAACACTTTTTAAAATATAGAGTGTATGGATAGAATCTAATACACATATAAAACATATATCTATGTTTTTGACATTAAATCCCAAAGCTAAGTTTTGTTAAAAAAAAAAAAACTTGAAACCATGAACTAGATATACATCAAAGTAAGTTTCTAAACATTATGAACCATCAATGTATATGAAAGAAATTCAACATACATATAAATCATGTAAAACTTCTTTTGATTCTATCTATTCATGAAAATTATAAATATATTCTTGAAAATTCAAAACGGTTAAAGCGAAACCAAGAACTATTTTAACTTTTGTGTGTGTGTGAACTTGAGCATATCAACATTAGTCTATCTTTACACAAGATTTAAAATAAAAACTAACTAAAACAAACCAAAGTCTTCTTATAGATCTTCATCTTCAAGACGACTCGATCCAAACTCGATCCAAAGAGCTTGACTCCAACTGAGTGCTAGATGCGATCTTGACGTGCGAGCTCTTAAATCCACACTGTTAGCTCCAAAACTTGACTTTGAATCCTTTGTTGAAGTTAATCATCTACTAAGATCTTTATCAATAACTAAAACTTATTAAACACAAGATCATTAGTAAACTAACTTTCATAAGTTAGTCATCATCAAAACTAAGGTGAAAGGCCTCTGTGCCAATACTCTCTCCCTTTTGATGATGACAAATTTTATGGGGTTATATATACATAGATTATAAATAGAAGCTTCCCCTTAACTTATATATATACGAATGAAACAATAAAGATATGCAATGGAGCTCATGATATCAAATAAAAACAAGATATATATATATATATATATATATATATATATATATATATATATATATATATATATATATATATATATATATATATATATATATATATATATATATATATATATAAACACTAAATAAAACATGCATATGTAATCCTAAATTCTTCTCCCCTTTTTGTCACTCATCAACAAAGGGATGAAGACAAGTAAACAATACCAACAAACTTATTTTAAAATAAAAATTTTGATACCAAGAAAAACAATCAATTAAAAGAAACAATCTTTTTACCAATTGAAAATGAAATAATCTTTTTATGAATTGATACTAATAGAAGGACATGATATCAATTGAAAGTAGAAATTAATAATTTTTTAGGTAAATGCTAAAACCGTTATGCATTATAGATACCAAATTGAGATTAATAACAATTTAAGATTATTGATACCAATATTGAAAATATTAGCATATACCAAAATAAAGTATTTTTCATCATAAAGAGTGAGAGTGAGATATCAATTGAAAATAAAACCAAATGAAAGATTATTTTCCATTTATTTGCAAAAGGAAAAACTTACAAAAAGTTGAAGAAGCGAAATTACAAGTACTTCTTTAAAGAAAGAAAGAATACAAGTAGATCTCCACTGAGATTTTTGGGAAAGTGTGCCAGTAGGAATCTAATTAGCGCGCGATCACTTTGACGATGCAATCGATCTGACAATCACACTGCCTCTTGATAGGATTTCCTTCTCGCTTAGTTCTGAAAATTCGAGATTTGGAAGCAGGAGAACCAAAGAACCCTCTTTGCTAAGAATCTCTTCTGAAAATTTGTAGCCAACCTCCTCTCTGTCCCCTTTTCTGTCCCTCTGCTTTGGTTCAACAAGGGACCATTTATAGCAAATGTGGGGTGCAACAACACCATTGAATTCAGCAAAACTGAATCAGTCTTTACCTTGGCGTGAGACTCGTAAATGACCTTATAGCGAAGCTGCTTGCAAGCTTCCAGCGAAGCTAGAGAGTGTTCATGTGAACTCCTCCCTACCGTTGAGGCTTAATTATCTCCACTTAATATGGGACGAAGTGGGCGGATGTAACCGCCCACTTAAAGTGGCGTTAATCCCACTAAATTAGTGGGGTTCATCCATTAATCCCTCGTGAGATTTTGAAACGGTCAATTTGATGACCTGGCAAAGCTCACTGCGGAGCTATATCTTGTGAAGCTAAGACTTGGCCCATAGCTTCAAGCAGAGTTACTTTTAGAGCCTCGTGCGAAGCTAAAACTTAGCCCATAGCAGAGCTATAACTCAGCCCATTAGCGGAGCTAAACTAGCTAGGGATAAAGCTTCTGTCGCGAAGCTCCTGGATCAGCCTCTGGTGGGGCTAAATGGGAAGCTTCAGACGAAGCTAATAGTTAGCCTCAAAGCGAGGCTACCAACCAAGCTTAGGCGAAACTGTTAATTCCATGTGGAGCTATGAAGCTTACTTTGGGCTCATGTCATGCTAAGTATTGAGCTAACTTAGCGTCTTAGGCCTGCTTAGTTCTCTTCAAAGGAAACTTTGACTTACTATCTGCTTTACTAGATTAGTAATGTCCATATTGCTGCCTTGTCTCTGGTCATCAACTTTTCTTCGACTTATCTTTTGTAGATATTGATAAGTTAGACATCGTTTAGACCGGTTGAAGATAAATGTGAGAGTTCTATCTTTTTAATGTGTCAACAAGACCCCCTTCAAAGTTTTTGTAAATCTGTAATAGAATGGTTCACATTTCAAAATACTTTGAACTGCTTTGATTGATGGTATATAAATGTGAATGTCACCTTGGTGGTTAAGTTAAACTTCACTTTTAGCCCTACTTTCAGGCTGGAATAGGTTCGCCGAGCAATTATAACAATCCACTTCTATGCAGCTTCGCGCTTCTGGGTAGCTTCGCCTTTAGGCTTCCTGAAGTAACTTCGCTTCACACTGGATTGGAATACAAGCATTAGCCTCGCGCTCGCTATGATGGAGCGACGTTCCGTTCCCGAGGCTAACCGCTTTTGCGAGTTACCAGAGGAATTGCTCCCTTTTTCAAGGCTTGAATAACTTTCTTTGCATTTATGAGGGAGATTATTCCCTTTTTTGAAGTTCAAATAACTTCGTGTGTATTCTCGAGGGAGATTATTCCCTTTCTCAAGGTCAAGCATTTGAATGCTTTAACTTCGCCCATGCTCCCAAGCTCGAAGTGGTAGTGGCGTAGTCAGGCTATGAGGCGTATAAATAGGACTCTTATAGCCCTTCTCAGAGAAATATACTCTTCTCTTTCTAGGGGATTTATTTATGACCCTTCCCCATTGCTCAAGCAAGGAGACTGAGGTCTCTGAAGTAGTAGGGACTCTCACTCTGCTTATTATCCGATCAAGATCTGGTGAGCCTCGGCCATCCAGTGACTTTAAGGAGTTTATCTCCCTTAATTTTCTTAGCTTTACCAGCTATCTCAGGGATTAAATTCCCTTGGTCTCCGCATTTGGCTGACTTTCAGAAAAGGGTTTCAGCCCTATTTTTAAGCTTCCCGGCGAAGCTAGCATTCTTGCCTGATCGGGCAAAGGATCTTTCCACGCAAAGTTCCTGCCTTGATCTGTTAAATCTACCATATAGGCGAGGGTTATGACTTGGCCTCTTCAAGATTGACCCAGTCTTGCCATATAGGTGGGGTTAAGGCTGCGCCTTTTCGGGCCAGTCTAGCCTAGCCATATAGGCGAAGTTAGGACTTGGTCTTTTTTGAGGCTTGTCTGGCCTAGCTGTCTAGTGGAGCTGAGACTTGGCTTCTGCTAGGCCGATTTGCCATGCAAGCGAGGCTATCCTTTTCTTATCTGAAGTTTATCCGCGGTGCATAACATGGCTGGATCTTGATTAACTTCGCTTAGAGAACAAAACTTTGATTTAACATTTTCCTCTTCACTTAATGCTAACTCATTTTTCATTTGCATTGCAGTATATTGTGCTCCTAGTTTTTTCGTCTTGATGAAGGAGAATAGAAGTATGCCTCCTGACTTTCAAATTGAGGCTTTGGTCATAGGCAGGAGAACATGCTGGGACATCTGGTGCGTTTTCTGAGAAGAGGCCGGCGGTTGCTTATCTGAGATGATCCACTTCAGAAAGAAGCTGGTGGTCACTTATCTGAGATGATCCACTTCGGGAAGGGGCTGGTAGTCGCTTATCCGAGATGATCTACTTCGGGAAGGGACAGGTTGTCGCTTATCTGAGATGATCCACTTTGGGACAGGGGATGTCACCAGTAAGGTCTCGGATCCTCCTTTTGTCAATTTTGACAAAGGAAGATCTAGCTTTCTGATGGCAACCAATCCCTTGCCAATTTTGATCAAAGAGGATCCAGCTCCTTGATGGCAAAATCTGCCATTAAGAGAAGAATTACGGCCTTGTGTAGGAGGAAGACCTTTTGTGTCCAGTTGGTTTGGTGATCTTGGGACGGCTTATCATCCTGAAATTAGATAGGACAACTTGTACGCCTTTGGAGTAAAGACCCTATTGTATGAAAGACAATCTTGATGATTATCAATGTACCATCCCTTTTGAATCAATAAAATTTTTTACTTTTTTGCTCATTTACTTTGCTCCCGTTCTTTTTACTTTGAACTTCGCAAGAAACTGGAATGGACTGGCTTAGCTAAGTCTTTTCCTAAGGAGGAAAGGAAAACTCTTAGCGGGAGATTGTTGGCCCAAGATTACAATCATCCGTTTTTAGTGTGTTTTAATGATTACAAAACATATTAGTTATTTGTACTAATATTGTTTATTGTTTAAGTGTGTTTCAGGATTCTAACTCAACTAGAAGGATTCTTCCCTAAAGGAAGGTGCTTTGGACTCAAGTCAACTAAATTTGGGCTCAAGAATCAAAGTTTTGAAGATCATATGGTGAAAGCCCTCTTGAAGAACTTGAAGTCTTTAGAATCATTGTAAGAATAGAATGTTAAAGTTTGAGTGTTGGATATTGGCTCTAGGATACACATACACAATTTGGTTTTGTTAAAATGTGAATCTTGTATTTAAGTTTCCATGTTTTAAATTTGGTTTCATGCCTTAGTAGATATTTACATGACCCTAAGTTTTACAAAATAAATATCATGTTTAGATCATGTTTATATACTCCTACTAGCATGTTACTTAAGTTTGTTCAAACCCAAAACTATTTTACAAAGTTTTCTAAGTCAGAAAAAATACTGTTTTTCCTGTTTCAGGCTGACCGGCCGACCGGCACGGTCAACCGGCGCCAGTGCCAGGACGTGCACGTTTGTGCACGTCTGTCGGCCGACCGCCCGGGTCGACCGACTGTAAGCAGTTGCTCTCGGGTTTTCTGGGTCGACCGCCCCGGTCGACCGCCCGAAGAAAGCTATGTTTTGTCTTTTAGGACGGTCGACCCGACCGGTCGACCCGAGCCAACGGCTCTTTGCCAGCTGAGCTGGCGGTCGACCGGCCCGGTCGACCGCCAGGCCTGCAACAGCCCAACGGCTCTTTCCTCTTTTGTGCAATTCTGAAATCTGTTTTTTGATCTGTTTTTGCAGATCTTTTTCTGAGGTTTTGGAGAACTTTTTCAGAGCAAATAAACTTAAAATAAATTAATTTTAACCCTTTTCTCTCCCTATAAATAGAGGAGAAGAGTCTCTTGCAAAACACCAAGAAAAATCCTCAAGTTTTCAAAGTTTTCAAAGAGAAAAGAAAAGTGTTTAAGCTCTCCATTTCCAACTCTTTCTTAAGCTAGTTTTCAGTTGTGTTCCCTAGCAAAAATCATCTCTACAACTGAGTTTTTCTCACTACACTTCATAGAGACAAAAATCCCTTACTCATTCTATAAGGAAGTTGTAAAAGAGTGAGATATTGTAAAGAGTTTAGTGATCTAGTTGTGATCACTTTGGTTACTTGTTCCTCATCTTGTTCTTATGGAGACACCTCTTCGGTAGAGGTTATTGTACTTGGTGGAGCTCGGTGCTCGGGTCTTCGGTAGACCGTTGTAATCGTCCTCGGTGTATAGTGGAAACCCTTCACGGAGGTGAAGGCGGGGAGTAGAGCGGTGGCTCGAACCTCGAAACAAACATCTTGTGTTTGCGATTGCCTTGCGTTCATTTTTGCTTTAAATTTCTCTTGCACTCTATTGCTTTCAATTACTTGCTTGAGATCTAGTTTTCTTTCCTTGTGTTATTGCTTGTGATACTTGTGATATATCTTGTGTGCATTTCATCATTGCATTTCATTCATACTTTGTTCGATCAATTCTCATACAACAAGGTTGCATTGCGCACCTCTAACCCATTCAAGGGGAATTGGGAGGAAGGAGTTCAGAACCTCTCACAGGGTATTCGGCTCTTAGTCTTGTTTTGAGAGATCGTTGCATCATTCACACATCTTAGTTTTAAAAAGATTGTTAGATTAGCAATTACACCTATTCACCCCCCCTCTAGGTGTTTTTCAATTGGTATCAGAGCTTGGACTCTAGGATTTTGGCTTAACAACCTTAGAGAGATCCTAATATTGCTAATCATTTCATTCATTCTCACTTAGTAAAAATGGCTGATGGTATTAAAACCCCTCCTAAGTTTGATGGACTTAACTTTCCCATATGGAAGGTTAAGATGATCGTTTTCTTGCAATCTCTAGGTAGTCGAGTTGCAAAGGCCGTGACCAAACCCTTTAGTGCACCCCCCGGTGATGAATCTACTTGGTCCGAAATTGAGACTAAGGAATTTAATGCCAATGCTAGGGCTCACTATGCACTACTTCAACCCTCAATGATGATGACATAGCTAGAGTTATTCATTGCAAGTCCGCATATGAAATTTGGACACATTTGCTAGTTACACATGAAGGGACTTCACAAGTGAAGAGGGCTAAGATTGACCTTCTTCAGTCCCAATATGAGAACTTTTGCATGCAAGAAAATGAAACCATAGATGATATGGTTACAAAATTTACAAAGATCACTAATGGACTTTCTTCTCTAGGTGATGGCATTGATAATGATCAAAGAGTTAGAAAGATCATCCGGGCCCTTCCTCTTTCATGGGAAGTCAAAGCAACCACCTTGAAGGAACTCAATGACAAGGAGGAGATGGAGCTAATTGGTCTCATTGGGAACCTCAAAACCCATGAGATGGAAAGAAAGGCAAGGGAAGATATGGCTCCTTCCAAGAAAAAGACTATAGCCTTCAAAAGTCAATCCACACACTCCGACGAAGACGATGAAGAAGAAGATGACGAAGAGCTCTCACTTCTTGTGAAGAACGTCCGGAGGATGTACAACAAGGCTAAATTTCAAGGAAGAAGGAGATGGCAAGGAGGCAAAGAAGAAAGAAAGATAATTTGCTTCAATTGCCAAAGACCGGGACACATTGTTGCGGAGTGCCCGGATAAAGTGAAGCCCTCCACCTCAAAGAAACCCTACAAGAAGAAGGCAATGAAAGCACCATGGGATTCCGAGAGCGAATCCGAGGAGGAAATCGACACCGCCAACATGTGCTTCATGGCCAATGAAAGCACAAGCAAGGTAACCCCTTCCACTTCTCTTAATGATGAACTTTCCATGGATGAATTAGGAGAAGCATTTGTAGAGCTATCACATAACTATGATTTTCTTAAGAAAAAGTATTTAAAAATGAAAAAGGAAAATGAATCTCTTAATCATCAAGTTTTTACTCTCTCTAAAGAAAAAGATGAATTACTTTCCACTCTTGTTTCCACTCAAAAAGATTTTGACAAGTATAAGATTTCTTGTAAAGGCAAGTCCCCACAAATTGATTCTAATGAGATTACTTTGATTAAAGAAAGAATAGACTCATTGGAAATTGTTTTAAAAAATTGTGAATTTGATAAGAAGAAGATAGAGGCCATGTTTCCTAAGAAACAAGCCCCTAAGAAAAATGTTTATCATGCTCATGCTCATGTTCATAGCACAACCTTTACATCGTGGCAAACCCCCAAAACATGCTCACACTTCACACACACATCATGCATTCATGTATGGTAGAGTGTACTCATGTTCACATTGTGGGCGGAAAGGGCACTTAGCTAATTTTTGCTATGATAGACTAAGTGCATCATGTCATAATATTTGGGTTCGAAACACTAACTTTCAAGGACCCAAGAAATTTGGGTACCAAAGTCAATGAATTTGTTAAATGATGTAGGTACCTTCCAAGGCCCAACGACGTAGAGGATTGTGGTATCTTGATAGTGGTTGCTCAAGGCACATGACTTGGGACATCAATAACTTTGCAACCCTATCAAGATACCATGAAGGTGGCACCGTCACCTTCGGAGATGATGCCAAGGGTAAAATCATCGGTATTGGTAATGTAAAACTCGGCACATCCCCTTTAATTGTGAATGTAGTTTTAGTTGATGGCCTCAAGCATAACCTCTTGAGTGTTAGTCAACTTTGTGATAAAGGCTTTGATGTTGTTTTTGATAATGTAGTTTGTAAAGTAATTGATAGAATTTCTAATACTTGTGTGTTTTCTGGTTTTCGTGAAAGTAATGTTTATATGATGGATATGTCTAATATGTCTTGTAATATTACTTGTTTAAAAGCCCTCGATGATGACTCTTGGTTGTGGCATAGAAGATTAGGCCATATTTCATTTGACCATATTTCTAGGTTAAACACAAAGGAAATGGTGAAAGGTATTCCTTGTTTGAGTTTTAAAAAGGACCGAGTTTGTGACGCATGTCAATTTGGGAAACAAACTAAGTCCTCTTTCAAGTCAATTAAGGATATCATGACATCACGTCCTTTGGAGTTAATCCATATGGATCTATTTGGCCCTACACAAACCAAAAGTCTAAGTGGGAATAGATTTGCATTTATTTTGGTTGATGACTTTTCACGATTTACTTGGGTTTTCTTTCTTGAACACAAAAATCAAGCTTTTTCATATTTCCAAACCTTTAAGAAAAGAGTTGAAAAAGAAAAGGATGTTTCAATTTTAAGGATAAGAAGTGATAGAGGAGGTGAATTCATTAACCTACCCTTTACCACTTTTTGTGAAGAAAATGGAATTAAGCATGAACTTTCTTGTCCTAGAACTCCATAACAAAATGGAGTAGTTGAACGGAAAAATCGAACTTTACAAGAGATGGCTAGGACAATGCTAAGTGAATATGGTCTACCACATTATTTGTGGGCCGAGGCCGTTAATACATCATGCTATATATCAAATCGTGTTTTCTTATGTAAAAATACTTCAAAAACTTCTTTTGAAATGTACTTTTCTAGAAAACCAAATGTTTCATATTTCAAGGTTTTTGGATGTAAATGTTTTGTTTTGAATACAAAAGATAATTTAGGAAAATTTGATGCTAGATCTTATGAGGCTATTTTTGTTGGTTATTCTAACACTAGCAAGGCTTATAGAATTTTCAATAGATCATCTTTGACTATTGAGGAATCTATACATGTTAAGTTTAAAGAATCTAACTTGTTTGTTAAGAATGTTGTAGAAATAGATGCATTGGATGAAGGCTTGAAGAAAGTGACCTTGGAGGATACACCTACTATGGGAGACAAGCCAAAGGATGATGAAGGAAGTGAAGCTAAAGTAGAAGGGGCTCAAGGACATGAAATTCAATCAATTGACGTGGAGCCTACTCAACAACTTCCAAGGGTTGGAGATACAATCCTCATCATCCCAAGGACCTCGTCATAGGTGAAGTATCTAAAGGGGTAACCACTCGCTCTAAACTTCATGATTATTGTGGTCATTATGCATTCATTTCTCATGTTGAACCCAAGAACGTCCTCGAAGCCGAGGCCGATTCATATTGGTTGCTAGCTATGCAAGAGGAACTCAATCAATTTGAGCGCAACCAAGTTTGGCACCTTGTTCCTAGGCCCCACGATAGACCAACAATTGGTACTAAGTGGATCTTTAAGAACAAGTTGGATGAATCGGGTAACGTTGTTAGGAATAAAGCTAGGTTAGTTGCCCAAGGTTACACTCAAATCGAAGGAATCGATTTTGAAGAAACCTTTGCACCCGTAGCACGGTTTGAAGCCATACGGATGACACTAGCATTTACCTCATATAAAGATTTTAAATTGTTTCAAATGGATGTTAAAAGTGCTTTTCTAAATGATTTTATTGAAGAGGAAGTGTATGTTGAACAACCCCCGGGTTTGTTGATCCTACACATCCGGATTTTGTGTTTAAATTAGATAAAGCTCTTTATGGTTTAAAACAAGCCCCTAGGGCTTGGTATGAAAGACTTTCTTCATTTTTAATTTCAAATGGTTTTAAGAAAGGAAAAATTGACACAACTTTGTTTACAAAACATGTAGAAAAAGATATTCTTATTGTGCAAATTTATGTTGATGACATTATTTTTGGTTCTACTAATGAATCTCTTTGCCAAGCTTTTGAATCATGCATGAAGGAAGAATTTGAAATGTCTATGAAGGGGGAACTCAACTATTTCCTTGGACTCCAAATCAAGCAAAGGAAGGATGGGATCTTCATCAATCAAGCCAAGTACACAAAGGAATTAATCAAAAGGTTCGGGCTTGAAGGATCTAAAGTGAGCAAAACTCCCATGGCAACAACTACCAAGCTTGACAAGGATGAACAAGGTAAAAGTGTAGACATTAAGCTTTATCGTAGCATGATTGGTAGTTTTTTGTATTTGACGGCTAGTAGGCCGGATATTATGTTTTCCATTTGTCTTTGTGCACGTTTTCAATCTTGTCTTAAAGAGTCTCATATAATTGCGGTTAAACGCATAATTAGATACCTTAAGGGCACTATTGAAATGGGGTTGTGGTATCCGAAAACCGGCCAATTTTCAATGACGAGTTTTTCGGATGCCGACTATGCGGGTTGTAGGGTAGATAGGAAGAGCACAAGTGGAACATGTCAATTCCTAGGTAATTGTCTTGTATCTTGGTCTTCCAAAAAGTAAAATTCGGTAGCCCTTTCAACCGCCGAGGCGGAGTATGTTGCAGCCGGAGCTTGTTGTGCACAAGTTCTTTGGATGAAACATACTCTCCTTGACTATGATTTACACTTTGATCATGTTAAAATATTTTATGATAATACTAGTACTATTCACATGACAAAGAATGCAAATCAACATAGTAAAACCAAACACATTGACATTAGGTATCACTTTCTTAGAGATCATTATGAGAAAGGTGATATTGATATAGACTATGTTTCTACCGATTTTTAACTTGCCGATATTTTTACTAAACCTCTAGATTATGCTAGATTTTCTTTTATTTGTGGTGAGTTGAATGTTTGCATTATGGATTCTTAAAAGATAAATTTCTCTTTAATGTTTGCTTTGTTTGCCTTGTTTAACCCTTTTTGATGTATGACAAAAAGGGGGAGAAAAAGTATAAGTGTGTTTGTTGTTTGTTTATTGTGTATTTTGATGCATTTGAGTTTTTAACAAAACTATGTGTTTTCAATGCCTTATGTATTTAGCTCTTCATTGACATTTGATACACAGCATTATTTGAGGGGGAGCTTTCCAAGCTCTTCTTCCATTTTTGTTTAAATAACGTATATGTTTTGTCATCATCAAAAAGGGGGAGATTGTTGGCTCAAGGTTACAATCACCCGTTTTTAGTGTGTTTTGATGATTACAAAACATATTAGTTATTTGTACTAATATTGTTTATTGTTTAAGTGTGTTTCAGGATTCTAACTCAACTAGAAGGATTCTTCCCTAAAGGAAGGTGCTTTGGACTCAAGTCAACTAAATTGGGCTCAAGAATCAAAGTTTTGAAGATCATATGGTGAAAGCCCTCTTGAAGAACTTGAAGTCTTTAGAATCATTGTAAGAATAGAATGTTAAAGTTTGAGTGTTGGATATTGGCTCTAGGATACACATACACAATTTGGTTTTGTTAAAATGTGAATCTTGTATTTAGTTTTCATATTTTAAATTTGGTTTCATGCCTTAGTAGATATTTACATGACCATAAGTTTTACAAAATAAATATCATGTTTAGATCATGTTTATATACTCCTACTAGCATGTTACTTAAGTTTGTTCAAACCCAAAACTATTTTACAAAGTTTTCTAAGTCAGAAAAAATATTGTTTTTCCTGTTTCAGGCTGACCGGCCGACCGGCACGGTCGACCGGCGCCAATGTCAGGACGTGCACGTTTGTGCACGTCTGTCGGCCGACCGCCCGGGTCGACCGACTGTAAGCAGTTGCTCTCGGGTTTTCTGGGTCGACCGCCCCGGTCGACCGCCCGAAGAAAGCTATGTTTTGTCTTTTAGGACGGTCGACCTGACCGGTCGACCCGAGCCAACGGCTCTTTGCCAGCTGAGCTGGCGGTCGACCGGCCCGGTCGACCGCCAGGCCTGCAACAGCCCAATGGGTCTTTCCTCTTTTGTGCAATTCTGAAATCTGTTTTTTGATCTGTTTTTGCAGATCTTTTTCTGAGGTTTTGGAGAACTTTTTCAGAGCAAATAAACTTAAAATAAATTAATTTTAACCCTTTTCTCTCCCTATAAATAGAGGAGAAGAGTCTCTTGCAAAACACCAAGAAAAATCCTCAAGTTTTCAAAGTTTTCAAAGAGAAAAGAAAAGTGTTTAAGCTCTCCATTTTCAACTCTTTCTTGAGCTAGTTTTCAGTTGTGTTCCCTAGCAAAAATCATCTCTACAACTGAGTTTTTCTCACTACACTTCATAGAGCCAAAAATCCCTTACTCATTCTATAAGGAAGTTGTAAAAGAGTGAGATATTGTAAAGAGTTTAGTGATCTAGTTGTGATCACTTTGGTTACTTGTTCCTCATCTTGTTCTTGTGGAGACACCTCTTCGGTAGAGGTTATTGTACTTGGTGGAGCTCGGTGCTCGGGTCTTCGGTAGACCGTTGTAATCGTCCTCGGTGGATAGTGGAAACCCTTCACGGAGGTGAAGGCGGGGAGTAGAGCGGTGGCTCGAACCTCGAAACAAACATCTTGTGTTTGCGATTGCCTTGCGTTCATTTTTGCTTTAAATTTCTCTTGCACTCTATTGCTTTCAATTACTTGCTTGAGATCTAGTTTTTTTTCCTTGTGTTATTGCTTGTGATACTTGTGATATATCTTGTGTGCATTTCATCATTGCATTTCATTCATACTTTGTTCGATCAATTCTCATACAACAAGGTTGCATTGCGCACCTCTAACCCATTCAAGGAGAATTGGGAGGAAGGAGTTCAGAACCTCTCACGGGGTATTCGGCTCTTAGTCTTGTTTTGAGAGATCGTTGCATCATTCACACATCTTAGTTTTAAAAAGATTGTTAGATTAGCAATTACACCTATTCACCCCCCCTCTAGGTGTTTTTCAATACAGTGATCTCAGAGAGTTCTACTCCCTTAATTTAAATTCGTTGAATTTTTAGGGGATTTAATTCCCTTCAATTCGTGAATTGAAATTTAGAAATCGAATGGTTTCTTCTCCAAGCTTCTATGCGAAGTTAGCCCTTAGGGTTGTTCATGTTCTGTCACATGGCAGGATGCGAAGCTAGCTCTGGAAGCATAGCTGACAAAAAGATTTTAGAGTCCTTAGAATAACTTTAGGCATAAGTGTCTTTCCAGCGAAGTTAGCCCTTAGGGACTTCTTTGCATTCTGCTCAGTGACAGGATGCGAAGTTAAGCTTCTGGAGCGAAGCTAATCACTTAGTGATTTTCTGCACCCTACCTTCGTGCAAAGTGCGAAGCTGAGCTACAAAGTGCGAAGCTAAGCTTTAGGGCAAAGCTAATGCTAGGCTAGTTTCGCTCGGAGAGCGAAGCTATGCCTTAGCAATTTTCTGTTTTTTTTTTTTGCTTTAGCTTTCTTTTTCTTTGGTTAATGGACTAATACAATTTCTTCTTACTTTATAGTGCACTATACTCCAGGGCCTTTGAACAGGCTCTTTAGAACAGCCAGGGACTGGATGGCAATGTTAGCCTAGAATTCCAAGCACAAGCCTTATTATTCAGTGAGCGGAGCGCTTCTGACCGGGACGCTCTAATCCACACCGGAGATCAGAGTACCATGAGGAGTATCTTGACTACTGCTCCCCTCGAGGATTGTGACCGAAAAATTTACTGGAAGCCCCGCTTCATGTTTGGGGACGCAGCGCCTAACACCGATCATCAGCTGCTGGCCGGGAAAGGGCAGTGGATCTTTAATCTGGATGGCGAAAAAGTATTACCTCCCGTCTAGCAAGCATCATTTCCCGATAACTTTCTTCCAATGCGTGATGAAGCCTCGAAAGATGAAATGGCAGGTTACTCATACCACTGACTTAGTCCATGTGGGTATCTTGATAGCTGCTTCTCCTGGCTATTCAATGGCAGGTCCTCCTCGCTGCATATTAGGTCTTCACCCTGGAAACATTCTCTAAGACATCCTGGTGGGGGGAAATCCCGCTATGGCTCAAACCTTTGAAAATCATTTCATTAGAGTCCATGGTAACTATCCGGTGACCGATTTCATGACTCTAGGCTGGATTCATCCTCCCAAGGCCTGGTGGAGGGACTTGACCCTATACGTCTTGGCCCATTTTGAAGAGGATTGGGAGAGGCTGGAACTCTACGAGGCTGTCAGGACAACCTGTTGTGGCATCCAGATGAGCGTAGCGAACTTCTATGCCATCTTCGAGTTATACTGTCCAGCTACAGGGACTTTCTTTACTCCTGTAGGCGAATTGGGCATGACTTTGCACGAGATGTAGGAAGTCTCTGCTCTGCCAATGGGATCTCTCCTCTATGAAGAATACTTCCCATGCGAGACGGAATTGGCACTTCTAGAGAAGCAGGAGCCCGCACTGTTCGAGACTTACCGAGAATTAATGTGTCATTTTTACATCTGCTCAAGTATGCATGGGAACCATAAGGAAGCTTCGAGTAGTTCGAAGAGCTGGGGGAATTATCTGTTCCCCAACCTGGAAGATGCTCCTGAAGCGGCTCACTGTGGGGTTGCGTACGAGGATATCTCCCAGAGGATGAAAGAACATTCTCAGGGAGATATTGTCTTGGAAGAAGATGATGGCATCTATGAGAAGGGTGACATTCTCAAGAGCTTCCATTGTCAGGCCCGTCAACCAATGTCCCGGAAGACGCTTTTGGCGGGATTTTTATCGGTCTGATTGAAGAGATGTGTGGTGCCATCTTCTTTTAGCGACGTCATTCTTCCCACTGTCTTACTGCCGACTGTTCGTCTAGTCCACGGTCGCTCCTTTAGACTTCTTCTGGCAATGGTGTGTTGTATTCAGCGAGGCCTTCGTGTGTTAACGGAGGCTTTCTGCAGGCCACTAACGACGAAAAGGGGGAAAGGCACAATCTTTTCTCGTGACGAGCCAAACCCAAGATCGGCTTGCCATATACCTATTTGATGGCATGGTTTGCTCTTCACTGTCAGCTATTATTCAAGCTCGTGAAGAGCCTTCGGAGGGTGTGTGAATGGCGCTTCTCCGCCGATTTGACGGATCTTCATGGTCACGGACTTATGTGGCCGCAGTCCGTAAGCTGCAGTGTCGGTAAGATGTTAAAGTCTCTTCCGGTGCTTCCCCTACATCCGCGATGCAGGTTATAGGGAGGGATTCATGGATGTGGGAGATGGGAAGATGTCGCTGAACCAGGGGATCTTCGAATGGCTAGTTAGCATCCGGCCGTCACATCTGGTGTACAGGAGCGGGGATACCTGCTATTTAGAGCCGTATGTCCCCAGTCGATTTGCACGTCAGTTCGGGTACAACCAACTCTATGTTGATAATCCGAATGCTAGCCTGGCTTTCAAGCCTCATCGATGGTGCTCGCGCCTGGCGGTTCTTCATTGCTGGCTATACTGAGGCACGACTATGCATGCCGTTGAGGACCCCGAATCTACTAATGACTTTGGGGTTCTGTCAATGGTATAAAACTTCAAACTCCGCGCCTACCAAACTTTCTATTAACTCTTTTGGCGTGAAGTTGATCTCTCAGTGACTGAAGCAAAAAGTCACCGAGAAGGGTGAGGGCAAAAGGGTCCAGGTGCCAGGCCTCCCGGAGTTCATCGCCACTACTGATAGTGAAGCTTCGGACGCGGAAAGTCTTCATTTTGAAGGAGTTGCAGACATTGAGGTTTCAGCAGATGTTCCTGGTGGGGTAGGCACGGCTCCTATGGAAGACGTGGAGGTGAAATAGGTGGAGGAAGAAGATTCTGAAGTCCACTTTAAACGGAAGCGACAAGGTGGATCCCGTAGGAAGAGGGTGGTGAAGAAGTCTTGTCGCTACACTCCCACTGTTATTGTGGAGGGTGAATTAGCTGCAGTGCCTCCTCCTCCTACCCCGTTAGTTATTAAACTATCGGCGCAGAAGCAAACGACTGATAAAGCTGTTCCCTGCCTGGGTAACACCAATTTCATTTTTATGACTTGTACTTATATATTTCATACAGCTCATTCGTTAATCCTATGATTCAGGAACAGAGACTGCAAGAGAACCACGAATCAAGGCTGCAGGAGAACAGAGAGATTATTATGATCCTCTATTACTTATAAGGAAGGTGACGAGACTAGCTACTTTGTCATCTCAGAAGATTTCGGAGGTGACGTGGCCGACGTCGGTCTTTCGGGTGCTGGGACCTCCAAAGAGAGCCCAATGGCTTCAAGATCTATAGGATGGATTACAGAGGCCTCAGCGAGCGAGGTGAGCATAACGTCCTTCCTGCAACTGCCAAAGTCTTTTCTATGGAGCTTGGCGGAATTAGCGCTACCGTCGGGGGAGTCCTGAGAGAGACTGTTGCTGAGGTGGTTAAGGCGGTATCGCTTCTTAGTAATACTTTGATTTCTTATAAGCAATTCTCCCCTGACATTCATTATGTCTTGTTTTCAACAAAGCCTTTTTACAGTTATTTAGCCTTTGGGTGCATCGACTTCAAGGGGAGCAGCTGATCTTCCTGAGAGTCTCAGGGGTGAGGCGAGTACTTCAGCCGCAACGAATGTTGCTGAGTTAGATGTCTTGTATCATGGCTTACCATCCTATCAGCCTGAGCCTGCCGGTAGAGTTAAAGAGGCTGAGGAGACGGTGGCTACAGAACTAATCTCACTCCCAGCTGAATCGGTAGGTGAGATGCCAGTGGTTTCTTTGACGCTGCTGATTAGTCTACAATTCTGCATTATTATATCGCATTTTCCTATCGATTTATGAATAAAAGGTCGGTCTAAACCATGTTTTGGTCTCTCTTGCAGGTAAATCAAGAGTTTAAGGGCAAAGGAGTAATAAGAGCTTAACTAAACCCATTTTTGGGTAATTAATTCCGCATTACTTGGAGGCCAAGTAAGGGAACTTCTAGAAGAAGAGCTTTGAATCTAGACTTTTGCACATGTTAGACGAAGATTTGGACGAACATACCCGAAACCGCATATACCAAGAAGGTCCCGAAGCGCCGCGCATCCCCGAACCAAAACCAGGGATCTAGGTCCTTGGTATTGTCGCGGATCCGCGGCTATTGCCACAGATCCACGGTAATGTGATGGGGCCACGCGTCGATTTTCGACGAGTGGCCCCGTCTCGTCTTCTAGAAGCATCCTTCGCCTATATAAACCCCTGCAGAGGCCCTGAACGAAGCAGTTTTTACTTTTAGGGCTAAGTTTTCTGTCTTTAGTATAGTGTAGTGTAGGTTTTCTTCTTCATTTCTTTTGTATTTTCTTTTCTTTTTAGATCTTGTAGTAGGACCGAGAGATTCAAAGAGAGATAGAGAGGGATTGATGTAATAGATGGTGACAATCTACGTAAAGGCGCCTCCTTTCTTCTCCATTGTAATCTTCTCCATCTTCTACATGATGTTTAGCCAATTTCTTCTTCTCATGGTAATCTAACTACTAACCACTAACCATCTAATCACTTACTTAATAATCCACATGAATCTAATAGCCTCTACAAGGCCTTGCTCTTGCAAGAGCCATTGATGGCTCATGATGATGGATTCTAACATTCTAACATTTCTAACACCTAACCCACTAACTTGCTAACTTGTAATGTCTTCTTTATTTCATGCCCACTTCTAACCGGTTTTGATGAATTAATAGTAGTTTGCAACTTGTTTGTGGTATGATGTGTTGTTTGAATGTAGAAGAACAATCTTATGAGCCATGCTTTGTATCGTCTCTTGAAGCCAAGGACTAGTGATGGTCGAGGATCCATGTCAGGCAACTATCACTAAGAGGTTAGCATGGTTAGTGGATCAATTAGTAGTTAGTAGCCATGAGTTTTCTTTTACTTTGTTTACTTTGTTTTAAAAGCCAATTTCAAAATCTTTTATCATTTTTTCTATCAATATTTTCACAAACTTCTTAGTTCACCTTTATTCCATCTTTATTTTGTTTTTCAAACGACTTCTCTTTCATTTTTTACATTGCCGTTTCTACCGCCTCCTTCATCTATCACTTGTGAATTTTCTTTTATTTTATTTTCTTTTTCATTCTTTAATAAAGAAGAATTGTTAACATAACACGTGAATAAAAAATGTTAATGCTTCTGTCGCCTTCCGTCCCTGTGAATTCGACCCGTTGAGCCAATGCTATAATGGAAGTATCGAGAGAACATTAGCACATACGAGCTTTTCATTGATTTTACAAAACACACATTTTTTAAGTGCTAGTTCCGCCCCGATCAGCTGTCTACCCTGACAACCACTGGGTTGAGGATAATTATCAGCCCTACGTATTTGACACTGGTTATTGAGCCAATTCTTCCTGAAATAGTTACCAGTCCTAGCTCCATCGTGGCTGGTGTACTGATTTTAATGAGGACTCCTCCTAGATCACCGGTGCTCCCTCGTCTTTCTCTAGCCAGTACTTCTATCATTTCCTCTACCGTTATGATAGTGAAGCCGGTGGAAGTTTTATCTTCAGGTACTACTCGCTCACCGGGAGAAGTTGAAGCCGAGCAAGAATTTGTGGCCGAGATGGTTGACAGCTTCTACAAGAGCCTAAAGCGATCTGTCGCTTTGATCTTGAAGGGCTTAACTACCTCTTTTTCTGCTCTGAAGGTGGTCCTCTCTCGAAATATCGAAAGCATTTGAGACTTTAGAGAGGATGACCAGGCTGCCGCATTGGAGCTTATGGTGGAAAGGCTTGAGAGGGACATGGTCGAGTGGCGCCGCCTTAGTAGTTTAGACCTGTACTCCTCCGCTAATGAAGAGCTTGAACGCCTTATTGCTCAAATGCGTGAGGCCCACCTTGCAGCACAGGAAGCAGCCGAGGTAATATCTTCAGACTTAAAATCCTTAGAAATAAGAAAAATAGAGATTGGAGATGCCATTGACGCTTCCAGTAGCGCTCTTCTTGATGCCTAGGATAAAATTGAGAAGGCCAGGAAATGATCAAGAGGGCTAATCTTTTTTTGTCCCTGGCTGAACCGGTGCGCCTAGATGAGATTGTTCAGCTTGAGCAGCTCAAAGCTCAATGAAGTCCTGCAGTAGGAGATAGCTTAGAGGGCAACTTTGACTGAAATTGAGGCTCGTCTGTCCCAGACAGCGAACTTTAATGAGGTCGAGTTGAGATTGCAGACATTTCATCAGAGCTGCTGAGGAGAGGAAGAATAAGCTGGCCATCCTTGAAGAACGGATCAAGTCTTACGAAGCACCCTCGTAGTTTGTAATCTATGTTTCCCCCTCTTGAATCAATAAAATAATTTTATTTTACTCCTCTGTTGTATTTTCAACTTGTTTTATCTTTTGAGCTTGCAAATCTTACTTTCAAGTTGTACTACAACCCTCAAAGAGAAAGGAAATAACGGTATAACTAATCTAGTCAGAGGTGATGAACTGATAGAATTCGTTATTAAATAAATTTGAGAAATAACTCGACTCAAATCATGTTGAGATGAGGATGGAAAAGAGTGAACTTGACGATCTTTACTATTCAGAGGTAAATATTAACATAACAGATTAAAGACCATCGAATTTATGAATAGGTTATGATGAATTGACACCACAACCTGTGATAGTTCCTACTGAACTAAGACAAATGAAGCCTAAGATTTGCCAGTTAAAAGTGACAAACTAGACATGTCATTCAGTAGTGATAATCTGGACATGATGACAAAGTGGAGGTGAACCCGATTTTAGGGACCCGTCTATTCAGAGGTGATGCTCTGGACATGATAGACTAAGACACACTAAACTTCGAATCCGCTGTCAGAGATAGTCCTATTAAGTTGGTAGCTAGTCCACCAGAGACTGCAGAGATAGATTGAATCTGGACCCCTGTTGGTTCAGAGGTGGTTGACTGGACAAGACCAACAAGAGATCTCAGACTTGCAATCCGCTATCAGAGGTTTAATATTAACATAACAGTAAGAGCTCTTGACCTTGATAGAGGGAAGGAGAATAAAGTTATGGACTCTTCTGTTCAGAGGTGGTTGACTGGCCATGACAGTTAAAGTATCATAAAAGAGAGAGACCTAGGAATCCTTCGGTTCAGAGATAATATGGACATAACCGATTGGGAGTTGCTAGACTCAGAACCCTACCGTTCAGAGGTAGCGAACTAGACATAACGGCAAAGATATAGTCCCTACTGGACTGAAAGAAGAGACTTATTTATCTATCAGTTCAGAGCTATCATGACCGAATAAGAAGCCACCAAGCTCGAGATTTTCTTACCGCTCAGAGGTGACAAGATGGACATGACGGTAAAAGAAATAATTCCACTGGGGAAGATAGGATTTGGTTGTGAATTTCGTAGGAAAATTAATATCTCCGTTAGATTTTATTTAGAAGAAATTGTCAGAGGTATATTGTTAACGTGACAATCAAGAAAGTCCATTAGGGACTTGGAAGGGAGATAATAGACTTTGAAGAGAGTCTACTAGAAACTCACTAGGGAGTTAAGAAATATGATTCTCATGAAAGATTACATGTCAGAGAACTCCGTGGGGATTTAGAACAAGATTTGTAAAATAGCCTGTCAGAGGTGTAATGTTAACATGACAAGGATTTAGTTACTGTTAGAGATGTTTGAACATAATAGCAATTTTGAGTGAACCCATCATTCTATTGAAGAGAATGATAAATGGAGTTTAATTTGCTGGGGATATTGACCAGATTCGCAGGGATGTTGGTTTTATCTGCCGGGGAGTATGTTAGAGTCTTACTATCAGAGGTTTAATGTTAACATGATAGGTTTGACTAGTTATTTTGCCAGGGAAATGAATATCTTCTTACGTGGTCCTACCATTCCATGGACGGGAATTGGTAAGTAATTTTGGAGAGGAATCAAATGGGAACAGGTCCCTTAAGATTTTTAGCAAATCCTCATCTGTCAACCGATTTGATATGTCTTTACCAACTACCGTTTGAGTTGGGTTAGCCATGCTATTCCCCTCAGCATGATGAGTTATCGAGGACTTATGTTGGGCTTAAGGGCTAACATTTTCCTCTATCCTTAGCCGTTAGAGGCGTTGGATCATTTCGTTACTTTGAGTAACATGATGCTTCCCCTGGGTTTTCACTCTGTAGGCGAGCTGCGGATTAATGGAATGGACATGAATTCTGAGAGATCTTGATCTAAAAATTATCGTTCCTCATGGACTCTTCGTCAATGCTTCTCTTGTTTCTATATTGGAAAGATTCTGTAAAAGGATGTGTCACGGACCTTCTTCAATGAGTTTGGCTTGACAAATCATCAACTAAAATCCTTTAATCTTTCATTCGATAGGTCACCATGTTTTTGATATGAACGTGGAAACAGTGGAAAGGTTCTGCAAGGGAATACGTCATGAACCTTCTTCAATGAGTTTGGCTTGATAAGTCATCAGATAAACTCATTTAATTGGTTGGACCTTTTGTTGTTGGGTCGAGCTTCGATCGATTGAATAGGAGCAGGGAGGTATGCCACCACTGTATATAGAAAAGTCAGGATAAATAAACCATCTGCTTGAAACTGTTGTTTAGGCATGCTTGACTACAAAATATGACCTATTCTTCTAAGTTGAAGATAGGTATATGTTTATATACCAGAGAAGAGTGACAAGGCTAAAATATTTTGACACCTTGTTTCTTCTTCAATGTCACCGGTGTTTGATCGGCTCGACACTAGTCGACAATGAATTAGAGAATAGTGATAAGGCTAAAACTGAAGTTCATAACCTTGGTTTTTCTTTGATGCAACCGGTATTCGATTGGCTCAACACTGGTTTATGGCAATATGATCCTGTTAGAGAAAAAAAGGAGCGCTCTTTCCAATATCTTGGATCTAAAGGTCATGATCAGAGGTGTAATGTTAATCTGATCACAAGGATCCTATCAAGGATAATATTTTTCAAGAACCTACCGTTGATCGGCATCATGAGCGTATCATCGTCTGGGATTATAAGGCGATATGCTCCATTTGAATAGAATGTTTCTATCATGAACGGTCCTTGCTATTTGGGCTAAAATTTGCCTTTGGTTTTGTGCGTCATGATCATCGGTCGTCTGACGGCTAAAATCAAATCTCCTTTCTGAAAAACCCTTTACTTAACCTTCTTATTGAAGGCCTTCGAGCTTGATACAACTCGATATGTTGTTGAGCTTGTAGTCAATTCTCATCAGGGCTTCGAGCTCTTGAAGACGTAACCGATCATTGTTCTCTTTTGTCATTCTGGTCATTAAGGCGACTCGTAATGACAACATCTGAATTTCAAACAGTATGACTACTTCGCACCCTCATACCATAGAAAAATGCTTATTGCCTGTCGAGGTCTGAACTGTGGTTCGGTAGGCCCAAAGACATTCACTGAGCTTCTCATTCCAGTCTTTCTTATTTGATGAAACGAATTTTTTGAGTAGCTTGATAATTGTCTTGTTAAATACTTCTGCCAAGCCACTAGCAGCAGGGTTATAAGCAGTTGATGCCACATTCTGAATCTTGTACTTATCATAGAACCGATAGAATACCTGGCTTACAAATTGGGGACCATTATCATGGATGATCCGCCTAGGGACACCAAATTGATGAATGACATGGTGTTTGATAAAGTTGACCATATTGGAAGTTTTAACTTCAATAAGTGGAATAGTCTCTGCCCACTTTGAGAAATAATCGGTTATTGTTAGGATAAACTGATGACCTTTATTGATGAGGAGCTGATAGGCCCTATGACATCGATTCCCTATACTTCGAATGGCCACGAAGCAATAGTCGGATGGAGCAACTCTAGAGGCTGATGTATAAAATCTGCATGGATTTGGCAGGCTTTATACCTTTGCGCATATTTGATGGCGTCGGCATCATAGTTGGCCAATAATATCTAAGCATGTGCAATCGATCCTTAAGCTTCGGACCTGGTTAATGAACTCCGCATATACTCTTATGCGCCTCTTTAAGCACTTTTTGTGCCTCCAAATTAGAGAGGCAACGGAGGAGGATACCGTCATATGAGCAACGGTAGAGTGTCTTTACTATCGGATCATAGTAGAAACGAAGACACTTTCGTCTGATAGACACCGCGTCTTTAGGGTTGTCTGGCAATATGTCATGCAAAGTATAGTCAATGAGGAAAAATCGCCAATCTCTCGGTTTGAAATCCGTTGAGGCGATATGAACCTCTTTGGTTTTCAACACATGTTTAGGACAAATAAGGTGTCGAGTAGCCACTGTAAGATGATGCATTGTATCGATAGGTAAGGCCAATGTAGCTACTAGTGCAACCAGAGCGTCTGCCTTAGTATTTTGAGATCGGCACACATGACCGATGTAAAAGCAATCAAATAAATTAGCCATTTTGATGACTGCATGATAATAAGGTATCAAATCTCTATGGCAGATCTCATATTCTCCTTTAACCTGATTAATAATCAGTTTTGAATCGCCATAAATTTTGAGGTAGCGTACCCCCATTTCATGGGCGAACTGAAAGCCAATGGTCTATAGCTTTCATATAAAGTAGGACTGATCTTTTTGATGTGGGAACCACTAAGATTGGAGATTCAGTGAGGTATCTTTTGATATCCTTGAAAGCTTCTTGACAGGTTTTATTCCATACAAAAGAGACACCCTTTTTCATGAGTCGGATGAACGGTTGACAGCGGCCTGAGAGATTTGCGATGAATCTTCTGATATAGGCCAGTCTACCTTGCAGACCCTAGATCAACCTGCACTCTTTCAATGCACGTCGAACCGATGTATACGGTATAGTACAAAGGTCGATCGTGTTTGTCATCCTTGAGAGCATATCTCCAGCTGTGAAAGTAATAGCAGGTACTTTCGATTGTATATGATGACATTCGAAACACGAGGGTTGAGTATCATCTCTAGGGGTTTCTGACATATGTATCAGAAATGATTCTGAATTAGCCAGTGCATCCCTGAGTGCCTCTCTTGTCTCTCTCGAGAGGCGAAGCAACTCGTGCATGGTGATACGAGCTGTGATATTAGCCACCTGGGCTAATATGTCAAAACGAAAAGGGCCGTTAAGTCTCGGGCCTGAAGGTTTCTTCAGGACATGATCAAACCGGACATCTTTCTTTTTCTCTTTTCCTGAGGCCTAGACTGGAGGTAGAATGGGTACTTATACTGACATCGTTTACTGTTGTGTCTCATCGGTAATTTTCTCATACTATTTCAAGTATGATTTTCCTAATCGAGTATCTGTTGGCTGAGGTACATCAACCTGTGTTGTGCAAGCATGCCTCTCACTTTCAGAATCGCTAAGAGAAGTTGTTGTCACTTTGTCGTCATCCGGCAAGACAGATAAAGTTGGATTTGCCCTTCGACTTGGAATCACGTCTTGGGCAAGGTCTGAGTGTATCTACATGATTTTCCCCATTCTAAATGTTAAGAGAACAAGACCTTTAGTCCTTTGCTATTTTGCTGAAGGATGCTTTGTCTCCAGCCGTGCTTCAGGGATTGGAAAAGACCCATCAGGAACCGTGACTTTTGAGGTCTTGCCGAATTCGAGAGTCACCATATTTGCAGTGACTTTCTTTTATTCTGATTTCAAAGTCAGAACACCGTCATCGACTAAAGCCTGAATTTTGTCCTTGAGGACAAAGCACTTGTTAGTTGGATGATGAACCATCCTATGGAAAAGACAATAATTGGGATTGTTTGTGCGTCCCACTTTATTAGGGCGTCGAGCCTCAGGCAGCTTCAATTTATTCCCTTTTTGGAGTAGGTGAAATATTGTAATCACGTGCTCGTCTTTGAAGGAGTACTGTTTCAAAGGAAACTTAAACTCCTGATTATTGACGCCTCTCTTCTTGGTCTTCAGAGGAACATCCCCTAACAATTCGACGGACATAGTCTCTTTCCCTTTGGCTTGGGAACACTGTGCCATATCGTCGCGCCCTTTATTATTCATACCCCATTTGCCTTTAGGGTAGATGGTTTAAACTTTTTAGCCGACTTTTCAGTTATTTCAGCTTGTTCAACTAATTCTTTTCATGTATGGGCTTTGACAGCTGCCATACGAATCTCCACTTGGTCCAAGAAATCATGCCTACATATCTACAAGAGCATAGGCAATGGCATCCCTACTGGACGCATCAGAGATAAGTTTCTAAATCGCTCAATGTAGTCACGGACAGATTCTCCTTTCCTCTGCACGGTGGAGAGGAGTTTATCCATGTTACCTCGGTGTCGTCCTCGTAAAAACGAGAAAGGAATCGAGTTTCTAAGTCGATCCAGGAGTTGACAGATTCTGGAGGAAAGCTTCGGAACTAGTCAAATGCTACCCTCTTCAAGGTACCAATGAACAGTCTGGCCATGATAGCATCGTTATCTATAATGTTACCAGTCCGAGACCAGAAGTAATATGCTGGTTTGGCAAGTTCTTACTATCATACGTATGTAACGTAAGTGGTTTAAACTTTGGAGGATATGGTACTGAGTCCCACTCGAGTGGATAAAGATGCATGCCTGCCTTTTTCAGTTCATCCCTCTGAGCTAGGGATGTGATATGGGATTAGATGCCTTTAAGCACTTCAGCATCGATTAAAAAACTTTCCTTTGACTTCTCAGTCTTAGGTTGCTCATCATCATTATGTTCCTCCTTATTATGATTACTCCCGGCATCATTGTTATTTTGGTTGGTGAGGAGTTAAGCGAGCATATGTTGAATGTTGTCCAAGGTTTCTTGCTAGGCCTTAGAGGTTTGCTCTTGAGCTTCCATCCGTCGGCGGAGGTCATCATTGTCGTTATCAGCTATATGTACTGATACTCTGCCCGTTCGCACCGAACTGACCGTTGCTGAAGAGGAATACCCACTAGCTTCCCCTTCATCATCAGACCATTGGAATAAACTTTTCAATGGTTCTGGTGATATTATTCCAGTCGAAGAGGATAGCTGCTCATAATTGTAGGGTATTGTCACCCTAGATCTGGTGCTTCAGAATACACCTTCTTCTCCTACCAAGACTTAGCCTAAGGCAGGACTATAGTCTGGGTCTGGAGAACTGAATGAAGGGGAGTTAGCACCATGCGACGCTCGTCTGCCCCTATGCGGTTCACGTCTCCTTCCTGTCATATTGATGGATGCAAAGGGCAGATCTAGTAGATTTCACGATTTGCTCCTTTGGTGATGCTTGGCAGGAGCTCGTACTGATAGTCGATTAAAAACTGACTGTCGGTTTAGAAGGATGGCGGGCACTGGCCCTACTCGGCAATGGACTAAATGGATCGTCACCAACTGACATCCCACTTGTTCACAACAAGAGGGAGAAGTATGGAGTAGTTCTAACTTCCGCTTGTTAGTTAGAAACTCTCGTAGATCAGGATTAACCGAGCTTAAGCGATCCAGCATGGAGACTCGAGCGGATCGTGCACTGGTCTGTTCAGGTGATTTTGAAATCACCTTTGTGCTTATAGCTCTATTTGCAGGGGCAGACTTAGCACCAGAGGGCTTTGGAAAAGAAGCACGGGATGATGTGTCATCCTTTGCATTACCGCAGAGGCAATTAGCACTGCATAGTGCTTTAGTTCCAGCTTCGAGGCTGAGAACTCTGGTAGCACCCTTAGGTACTGAAGCTGCATAAGTACCACTATCAGCACCCAGGGATGATCTCTTAACTTTGCCCCAAAGAGCGGACTTAGTGCTAGAAGATTTTGAGAGTGAAGTCATAATGACTTCATTTTTAGCACGTTGTGGTGCTTTGTTCTCGGCCTTGTAGCGAAGGTGGCTAGCACTGTTGAGTGCTTCAGTTCCAGTCTTGCAGCTACTAGCGCTGCGTTAGCTATGCTATCAGCAACTTCGCCAGTACCTTTAGGTACTAGCGCTGCGTTAGCTATGCTATCAGTAACTTCGCCTGAAAGAGCGAAGTTGACACTATAGGTCACTGCTCTCAGATTAGGCGAAGGCAGAGATACCAATTTAGCCTCGTGGCTAATACTCTCGGTAATGCTGCTAAACTGTATAGGCATTTTGCCTTTGTCTTCGCGTGATAGGCGAAGTTGCGCTAGAACTTCGCCTGAAGCTTCACACGAAGCTTTCTGCTTCGGCCTCCACATCTGCTTGGGAAGCAAAGTTTTAGATTCGCAGGGAACCTGACTAGCCTTACATGAGGCACTTTTCGCGTCAGTTGAGGCTGAGAGGAGTTGGGACGAGGCTCGTCCAATTGCTCTCCCGGCTAAGTCTGGCTTCTACTCTGATGCACTGGCCACAGAGATCTTCCTGTACTTCTGAGTGTGGAGACTGGACTACCCTCAGAGAGCAATTCTTTAAAATTTTCTTGGTCGAAATGAATGACCATGTTTTCAAAAATGACGGGCTCAAGACTCTAACCGTTGCATTGTGACACTGTCTCCTTGTTGCGCCAGAAGACTGATTTCCCTAGTGGAGTCGCCATCTTGTTTTTCATTGATTTGCAAAAGGGAAAACTTAAAAAAAAATTGGAGGAGCGAAATTACAAGTACTTTTTAAAGAAAGAAAGAATACAAGTAGATCTCCTCTGAGATTTCTAGGGAAGTATGCCGGCAGGAATCTGATCAGCGCGCGATCACTTTATCTCTTTGACGATGCAATCGATCTGACAATCACACTGCCTCCTGATAGGATTTCCTTCTCGCTTAGTTCTGAAAATCTAAGATTTGGAAGCAGGAGAACCAAAGAACCCTCTTTGCTAAGAATCTCTTTTGAAAATTTGTATCCAATCTCCTCTCTGTCCCCTTTTCTGCCCCTCTGCTTTGGCTCAACAAGGGACCATTTATAGCACATGTGGGATGTAACCACCCCCTTGAATTCAGCAAAGCTGAATCAGTTTTTAACTTCGCGCGAGGCTCGCAAATGACCTTGTAGCGAAGCTGCTTGCGAGCTTCGAGCGAAGCTAGAGAGTGTTCGTGCGAACTCCTCCCTGTCGTTGAGGCTCAATTGTCTCCACTTAATATGGGACAAAGTGGGTGGATGTAACCGCCCACTTAAAGTGGCGTTAATCTCACTAAATTAGTGGGGTTCACCTATTAATCCCTCATGAGATTTTAAAACGGTCAAGTTGATGACCTGGCAAAGCTCACTGCAGAGCTATATTATGTGAAGCTAAGACTTGGCTCATAACTTCAGGCAGAGTTATTTTGAGAGCCTTGCGCGAAGCTAAATCTCAGCCCATAGCAGAGCTATAACTCAGCCCATTAGCGGAGCTAAACCAGCTAGGGATAAGGCTTCTTGTGCGAAGCTTCTAGATCAGCATCTGATGGGGCTAAATGGGAAGCTTCAGGCGAAGCTAATAGTTAACCTCAAAGCGAGGCTACTAACCAAGCTTAGGTGAAGCTGTTAGTTCCATGCGGAGTTATGAAACTTACCTTGGGCTTATGCCAAGCTAAATATTGAGCTAACTTAGCATCTTAGACCTGCTTAGATCTCTCTAAAGGCAACTTTGACTTACTATCTGCTTTACTAGATCAGTAATGTTCATGTTTCTGCCTTATCTCTGGTCATCAGCTTGTCTTCGACTTATCTTTTGTAGATGTCGATAAGTTAGACGTCGTTCAGACTGGTTGAAGATGAATGTGGGAGTTCTGTCTTTTTAGAGTTTCAACAAAGATAAACAAAAAATTTTCTCCCCTTTATAAAATACCAATAAAAATAATGCATAAGCTTGTATGTGATACCAATTGAAAAACAATTGACATTAAGGACTAAATCAAGCTTATCGAGAAATAATTTGTACTTTAACCATGTATGTCAATGTAAAATAAGTGCAATCAAAATCATATATATGTATCAGAGCAATATAATCTCAATTTAAATATGATCCATACATATATAGAAAACACGAGTATACAAAAATGAATTTTCATTAAAATTATGTATAACTCACAACTACCTCCCTAATAGATTTTCATTTTAAGAGCATACAAGGCATGGTCTCCCATCCAACCGCCCTTTGAAGTAGGTTTTTTAAAAAATATGATTTGAAAATAGTAACATATTTGAAAATCACTACCACATTGAAGAATAACGAAACTTGTTTTAAGATAGTTTTGAAAACTAATACGAAATCCTTCAAGTAAGGAATAAAACATGAACATATCCATGAAAAATGAAAATTGAAAATTACACGAGAATCGACACTCAAAAAGCAATAAAGCATATATATTCTCATGAAACAAAAATCATGAGTAAATAAGATATATCGAGTGTAAGAATCATGTAATGAATAAAATCATGAAGTTAGACAATAAAGATCATATGAAATTCTTTTTATCAAAAATAAGAAATCATCAAAACTCAAGAAATTCTATTTTTATCAAAAATTAAACAAGCTTTAAGGTATATGTATGTTTGTCGAAACTAAAAGTATACATACATATCCTAAATATATATGAGTCTATATTAAAATTTTACAGAAGTCAAATGACTCTAAGATATACATGTATATCTATTAATTTAGATAAAATTAACATATACATGAAGCTAAATACATTTTTATGAAAATATGTACAAAAATAGGGAATACAAGTTAAGATGAAAGAATCATCAAAACAGGCTTATACAAGTACATCTAATGGGTACAAATGAGTAATAAAGCACAAACACATAATAATCAAATGTGGCTCAGTAGTTATACAAGTATAAACACAAGTTTTAATGAAAACTACATCTAAATAAGTAATCAAAATATGAAATGCTAAAACATAAACAAATATGATCATTAGGTTAAATGCACGTGTTTTAGAGATAGGATATATATGGGTTAAACTATAGTGAGAACACAAAAATATAAGTCCATATGAACATGGGTGTATCTCAAAGACTATCCATGTATATCACATGTCTAATAATATTGCAATGAACATAATGAACATGAAAACATGACATGCTAAAAACATTAATCAAAAGCATGTAAATATAAATAAAGAGTTAGAGATAGTTATCAAAATCGGTAGGGCTAATCTCTATGTCTCCAAACCATGGTGATCCTCCCACCAAATATCCCTTGAAAGTGATGCATCCATGAATATGATCTTTAGCATGGATTGCATCCACCATCAAGGCACCAACACTCTCACATCATATGAGAGCCCACACCTATATCAATTACAATAGGGTTGGATTTGGTACCTACACTTTCTTTTTAGGTCCAAGAGGGTTAGCTCCTTTCCTAATCCAAACAAACTTATTTGCAAAATTTAAATTATTAGTGTTATCATAACAAAAATTTGCAAGGTGGCCCTTATGCCCACAATGTGTACAAGTGTACACATTAGCATACAAGATGCCATGTGTTTGAACATGAGAAGCATGTGTATGCCGTGAAGGGTGTGTATGCATATGTGGAGTATGTTTCTTTCGAAACATAGATTCTAACCGTGTGTGATTCATGGCACATTGACTCAAAGTGGAGGCCAAACAATCGATACTTTTCTTCAACATAAAAATATCATTGTCAATGATTGAAGAAGAAGTGGAGCAAGCAGCATGTTTATCAATAGAAGATGAATTTATAGTAGCATGGCAAACATGGGACACAAAATCATTTTTCAAGGAAAATTTTTCTAAAGAAGTAGATTCCAATTCTTTAGAAATTAAAGCAATTTTATTTTTTAAAATATCGTTTTCTTTTACAACAAATTCAATTTTTGAAGACAAAACTTCATTTTTCTTCAAAACATAAAATCATTTTTATTTTTCAAGACTTTATTTTCTTTTAGAACAAGGTTGAGTTGGGTTTTCAAGAAATCCCTTTCACTTGAAATCTTAACCCTCTCTTCCAAAATGACATTAAGTTTTGAAAATAAGTTTTTATTTTCTTCTTCCAATTCAAAGCTCTTATTTTTCAAAAGTTTGTATTTTGAAAGTAAGTTTTCACAAAACATGGATAGATCTTCATTTAAAACATGTGCATCCATATCATTATTATCTCATGAAGAACTAGTACAATCATCTAGTTGAGTGTCCAAAATTACCTCAAGGAAGTCATTTCCTTCGATCATGAAGCAAGCTTGGTCGGACTTATCTCCACTAGATTCCTTCTCCAAAATATTTGTCGTTTGTACCTAGGGAGAAGTCAATGTGTTGGACACTGCAAAAGAGGAATCACAATGAGAAATCATAGAAAAATATTATTTGCTTAGTGTGTGCCTAAGTGCCTCCATGGCTTGTACATTACTCTCTTATATGCTTGTCATTACCAAGATAAGATTTCTTGGTAGTGGCAAGATAGACATGCAATCCTAGGGTTTGAGATATGCACTCATTTTGAATTTTCACATGTCAATTTTGGAAACATTATACATGGGAGGGGCAAGATAGTCCATGAGTATAAACTATATGTATGTAATGCAAATCTAGATTAGCTATAATGATCACACTCCTAAGTGGTTAAACAGATATCAGGAGCGGAGGCTCTGATACTAATTGAAAGTGCACCTAGAGGGGGTGAATAGGTGTACTAGCTAATCTAGGACAAATGATGTGCAATTAAAAACTTAATTGTTAACACACTATGTGTAATTAAGAGTGAGGCCGAACTCCCCGTGAAGGGCTCTGGAACTCTCCTCGAGATTCCTCTAAATTAAGAGTTGAGGTGCTATTAGAAGCTCTCTTGGTTCAACACAAGTGTGGGCACACAAACAATGCTAAGTATGTATATGAATATCAACAAGTAATAACAATGCAAAATATAAGAGAGAGAGTTGAGAGAAAAGATCCAAGCACAAACACAAGGATATGTTTCGAGGTTCGAGCCACTGCTCTACGTCTCCGCCTTCA
Organism: Agave tequilana; assembly: GCA_038442645.1. NCBI lineage: Eukaryota > Viridiplantae > Streptophyta > Magnoliopsida > Asparagales > Asparagaceae > Agave > Agave tequilana. The sequence goes on from JAVJIF010019182.1 coordinate 80,373, forward strand.
CACAGAAGGATTTCAACTATCCACTATATAGGATCTTCCACACAGGGACCTCTACTGAGGAATTACAACTCAACACCGGGAGTACACAACTCCTCTCTCAAATACAAACACCTCTACGTAAGAGGGAAGGCATTAAGCCTAGCACAAAGCAAAAAAGAAATAAAACTTGGTAATTCAATGATCACAAACTCTCTCTTGGTGATCTCAGGGATCACAAACTATTTTTCCACAATACAAAGATCTTGAAGATAGATTTGAGATGATAGCTCAAGTATATGAGAAAACAAAGTATTCTGAAAAAGAAACAACAAAGAAAATACTTGGCAAAAACTTCTAAATAGATATGAAAATGAAGATCAAAGCTAAAATCCCAAAGACTTGTTTTCTTTTGATTTTTCAAAAACTTTAAACAAATAAGATAAGAGTTTTGGCACTAAAACTTCTTTTAAAAACTTTGTTAAAAACACTTGAGAAGGTGAGAAAAATTGCACTTGAAAATCTTGGGAGAAACAGCCTATAGGTGTCTGAAAAACTAACCATTAGGGTCCAGAACAGGTCAGAAATGACCTGTCGGTCGACCGACCGGTCGACCGCCAACGGTCAAATTTCTGACCGTTGGGGTTGTTGGTAGACCGGGCGGTCAACTGACAGGCATTGAGCTGGTCTCTCTGGTCGGTCAACCGGTCAGTCGACCGGGCTATTTCTAGAGACCAGACTCTCTGGAACGGTCAACCGCCCTGTCGACTGCTAAAGCCTGTACACTTTTGTGTACGTCGGTCGACCGGTCGGTTGATCAAGCCAGGCTTTGGTCGACCGTTAGCAGCACAAAAATCAGGGTTATAGGTTGAAATATTTTGTCTTTTAATTACCTATAAAATCACATAAAATCCACAAAAATAAGTTCTTAAAATATTTGAAGAACAAATATGTGTGACTAAAATTCACACATATTTTCAAACAATTTGAACTATTTTTTTATATGAAAATTAAGCTTTAAACCGGAAACCGTATTTTTCATAAACCAAACTAGAAATGAAAATTAATTTCTCCAAAAGTTGTATAAATACAAAAGATGATATAGAAATACTTTTTGAAGCATAGAGTGTATGGATAGAATCTAATACACATATAAAAATATATCTATATTTTTGATATTAAATCCCAAAACTAAGTTTTGTTAAAAACAAAACTTGAAACCAAGAACTAGATATAAGTCAAAGTAAATTTCTAAACAACCATCAATGTATAAGAAAGAAATCCAACATACATATAAACGATGTAAAACTTCTTTTGATTTTGTCTATTCATGAAAATCATACATGTATTCTTGAAAATCCAAAACGGTTAAACTGAAACCAAAAACTATTTTAACTTTTGTGTGCGTGAACTTAAGCATATCAGTACTAGTCTATCTTTACACAAGATTTAAAATAAAACTAATTAAAACAAAGCATAGTCTTCTTGTAGATTTTCATCTTCAAGACGACCCGATCTAAACTTGATCCAAAGAGCTTGACTTCAACCGAGTGCTAGATGCGATCTTAATGCGCGAGCTCTTGAATCTACACGTGTTAGCTTCAAAACTTGATTTTGAATCTTTTGTTGAAGCTAATCACCTACTAAGATCTTGATCAATATCTGAAACTTATTAAACACAAAATCATTAGTAAACTAAGCTTCATAAGTTAATCATCATCAAAACTAAGGTGAAAGGCCTCTGGGCCAACAAATTCCTTTGCTTCAACCATCATTGTTGTTATCATTCTGGTTGTTGCTAATAATCGTTGCTATCGCCACTAGCCCATTTGTTGGGTTGTGGCTTGCATCCGTTTAGCATCTAGGCGGGTTTTGTGTGCAATGGGGCTTTGGGCCGGTATCGTTTAGTGTGTGGGCTATTATTAAGTGATGAGCGTGTTAGTATTTACTTGTAACACTTTATATATCTCTCATGTGTGAGATGAGAGATGGCTGATTTGAAAAAGATGTGAGAGATGAGAGAGAGATAGTTGGTTCTCTTGTAAACCTTGTATAATTTCTTCTTTCATAGTAGATCTAATATTTATGCCCGTGGATGTAGGTCAAGATTGGACGGTCAAACTACGTAAATCTTATGCCTTTTTTTTGTGTCCGTTGATTTCCTATCTTGTGTGCTCGATGTAATCGATCTCACGGCGTGTTGAGATTATTGGAAGGGTTCTCAAGTAGAATTAGGAATTTTCAGAAAGAAGAGTTAAGAAGAGTTGGAAACACTTGGAGGTCAGAATTATTAACTCTTACAAATTGATGCAACGGCTAAGCAATTGCCCCCAAAATGTAGAGGAAAAGTGTGTACTTTCTTTTCAAAAATTTCAAGTTTGCTCTCGACAAGATCCACTACAGTTACGCTCCAACTCTTACAAGGTTAAAGTGTTTGGAATAGTTAGCAAGTTACTCTTGCTAAGTCTAACTCTTGCTAGCTCTTTATTGCCAAACCAAGCCGATAGGACCAACAATTTCCCTTCAAAGTAAAAAAAAAAAAGAAAAAAGAAAAAAAAGAAAAGGTTAGGACCAAATTTCCCTTCAAAGTCACATAAATGCCATTATTAAAGTCTTGAATGAACAAGGTGATTATACTTGTGAACCCCATGGTCCTTACTTGGAGCCGTGGAGAAGTTGGGTTCAAAAGTCAAAGAAGGGGCTGTACGTATTGAAAAGTAGATCTGTACCATCTGCAGTGCCTTTGATGGGCACGGGCAGCAGCGGGCTCGATAACAAGTCAGGCAACGCTTTGCTGTTTGTTGTTGACCAACACCCATTCCCCTTTGCCTCAAAAAGCCCATATGCCTTCTTGTCTCTAGTAGTCAGAAGTCGCAAAGCATTTTCCTGCTGACGTGGCTGCTCAGTTGACTACTGGGCTCTGTCAACAGTAACCTATTGTTGACTTTAACTCTACAGGAATATCTTGTTTCGTCCTTGGAATTTGTGTTTTAACTCGGATCAAAAAATATTATTTTTTTTTTATTGTTTTATAAATGCTGTTGTTTTGGATTGTGGGAGAGAATCATGATGATGTCTTGCAAGCGTGGACATGACGCAAATTTTTACACTTGAATTGCTTCCCTCTAGTACGAGGGAAACTATATACATATATACTAATTCTTTTTTTGAATGTACTGAATTGTAATTTTGTACATATAGTATACAGTTCAGTGTAGGCGAGAGCTAACCTAGACCTAGACTCAGGGCAGGTTTGTTTCATCGTAAAAATCTGTAAGTTACAGATGGCAATTACGGCTTACGATTTATATTGTTTGTTTGGACCGTAAGTCATAAAATGCACTTGCATCTCACTTACGATCCACTTGCAACGCAACATATTTAAATTTGTGATCATGCAAATCTCGCTTACAGCCCACTTGCAAAATAAACAATTAATTTGTGGTCATGTAAATCTATGTTGCAGACAGTTAATTGTAGTTAGATTAAATTTTTTATTATTAGATTATTTTTTAAATTATGAAAAAAAATTATTATTAGACTAAATAAAATTATTAGATTTAATTTTTTATTAATAATTTAATGATTTTAATATTAAAATTTTTTATTACTCGATTAATATTTGTATTACTTGATTAATATAATGTATTCCACTTAATTTTAATTCTTACTTTATGTATAGATTAGTAATATTTAATATAAATTAATAAGTTTTGATTATCAGATTAATTATTAAAAAAATTTTTTAATATATTTAATTTATAATATTCACTAATTTTTATTTTTATTTAATATATTATATTTTAATATATTTAATTTAATTTTTAATAGTTATTTAATATTCTAAATATTGACTTTTTTTAGTATTTATTAGTATTTTAAAATTTTTTAAATCACCAAACATTTACTTTTGTTACCAATTTTTCGGCTTACATATTATGTCAACAAAGTACTGTAAAATACAATACATTTTTTTCACTTACAATTTTATATTACCAATCAAATACCGTAAAATTTATTTTTTATAAACTAACTTACAACCGTAAAATAATTTACGACTTACTTACGATGACTTACAATAACCAAATAGGCATTTAACAAACAACTGTTTCTGGACAGTTAAGTTGTCAATCAATCTAGAGAGTCTGTACAAGTTGTGAGCCGCTATACTGCATTTTGGGAGGCTGCCGTCAAGAATTTTCAGACTAACCCAACAAACATTTAGAATGAAGTTGAAATGGTTAGGTGAGGCTGCTGCGAATTGAGAATTGAAACAGGGACCAGATTTGAATCGAGTCTTGTTCATTTCATTTATTTATTTGCTTTTATCTAATGGTATAAGTCTACAATTCTTTCTAGAAAAAGGGAAATGACCACGAAATTGGTTGCTCACCGTACTCTGTGTGATATAGATAACTTACAAGTAGGGGTGTCATCGGATCGGATACGGATCGGATATTATCTTTATCATATTCATATCCGCACTCAACCTTCGGATACGGGTACGGATACGGATATTGGCGGATGTGGAAAAATAATATCCGTATCCGCCAAAATCGGATATCAGATATAAATCGGATATTAGCGGATCGGATGCGGATACTAATCGGATATGTAAAAAATTGATATGGTTAAAAATAAATTAAACAGAAATACTTATATTACTTTTTATCTCATCTACTACAATATTAAATGTGATACATACTATGATATTATTGTGTACATATCAATACATTCATCATATTCATTGTCATTCACTTCTATAACATAAATTACACGTCCTCCGGTGCTAAATGCCGATTCGGATGCCATAGTTGTTGTCGAAATACTCAAAATATCTTGTGGTACTCTTGCAAGAATCGAACACTTTCCACTATTACTTTTTCACCAACTCAAAATATCAAAATTTAATGCCTTATTCCATTAAAGAATAGTCTCCTCCATACCGATATCATTATGAACCACGCAACATTCGGATATCGGATCGGATACGAATAAGATATTACGTTTACCATATCCGTATCTGCACCTACCTTTCGGATACGGATACGAATACGAATATTGACGGATGTGAAAAAATGATATCCGTATCCGGATTGGAGGCGGATTCGGATGCGGATATCCGCGAATAATCCGTATCCGGTGGCACCCCTACTTACAAGTCATATGTTTTGGGTGTGTTTGGTTGCAAGGAAGTGGGCGGAAGTGAGAAAATAGGAAAGTATAATTGCTCACTTTTTTCCTTTTTCTCTTTTCTTTTTTACACAATCATTTTCTCACTTTCAAAGTGTTACAGTTAATTTTATGGTCATGTAAATCTCATTTGTGATAAGTTGTAACTCAAAACAGTTAATTTTGTGGTCATGTAAATTTCAGTTACATTCTAATTACAATCTAATTTTTATTTTTCTTAATTAATTTTTATTTTAATATTATTTTGCAATCAACTTTGTGGTCAACTTTTTCACTTTTACTTGCACATTACCATCCAAACACCGGAAAAGATATAACATTTTTCAAATCACACTTCCTAACAACATTCAAATACCGAAAAACTCACTAACTAATTCTCAAGTTCTAAAGGGAACTATTACTACTTCCTCATTTTCACCCCTAACCAAACAGCCCCTTGATCAATTCTCCTTATAATTTCTTAATACCTCATATTGTTTTATTAATTATTCCTTTTCTTAGTACCAAATGACAAAATCTCTTTCTTATGCTTATTTTAGTATAATCACACTTACAAATGATAGCTTGTGAATCATGCGGCTCAGGATAATCTGATTATGAACTCCATTCCCAATGTAAAAGTGAGGTTATAATTTAGGGTTTTATTACATATTCGTCTCTTAAATATTTGGTATTCTTATGTTAGTCTTAAATTTTTGTAATTAATTTCAATTTAGTCCTTCAATTTCTTTAAATAATTTTAAAATCAAAACAATAGTTAGATTGTCATTCAAATTAAACAGAAAGGTCATATTTGTTAGAAAATAAAGTATACTTTGACTTAAATAATCTTAGATCAAGAAGAACGGCAAGAAGAGAGAAGAAGTGAAGAGATCAGAAGCATTTTGAATTCACATGAAATGACTGAGAAACAGAAGAAAAGAAATAAGAAAGAAGAAGAGGGCGGGGCCCACAAATCCAACTCTAGGCAGCAAAAAAAGAGTGAATCTGTTTTTTAACATATTTCTGTTAACTTTGAAAGAATATTCTTTTTCTCAATTTAATTATTATCTTGATTCGAGATTACTCGGAAAATTTGAGGGTCTAAATTGAAATTACAAATGTAGCATGCTTTGTTTCGCTAACATCTCTTTAATGAAACTTGGGGGCTTTACCTAACCGTTTATGCTTCAAAAAAATTTGAAATTACAAAGATTTAAAAGATTAATATAAAAACTATGAAAGATTTGAAGGACAAACACGTAAAAAATTCTATAATTTAGCGGTGGAAAATCTCCAGTTATTAAATCTTTATTTTTTTTTTTCTTTTTTTGATTATCTTCGTTACAGCCTGTCTTACTCTGGGGCTGTTTGGATTCAAGGAATTGGGTGGAAGTAAGGAAGTGTCTTTTTCTATTTTCGTTGTTCATCCAAACACCGAAAAAGGAAAATGAAAAAAGTTCTTTTTCTTTTCTCTTTTCTCTTCTCTTTTACACAACCATTTCTTCACTTTCAGAGTGTTACAGTTAATTTTATGACCGTGTAAATCTCATTTGTAATAAGTTATAGTACAAAACAGTTAATTTTTTGCTCATGTAAATTTCACTTGCATTCTAATTGCAGTCTAATTTTTATTTTTCTTAATTAATTTTTATTTTAATATTATTTTGCGGTCAATTTTGTGGTTAAGTTTTCCACTTTCACTTGCATATTACCATCCAAACACCGGAAAAGACATAACATTTTTTAAACCACACTTCCCAACAACATCCAAACACCGAAAAACTTACTAACTAATTCCCAAGTTCCAAAGGGAACTATTACCACTTCCTCGTTTCTTCACTCTCTCACTTCCACTCTTAACCAAACAGGCCCTATGATGTAATTGTTTGAGACTATAGATCATTCCGAAAACCCTAAGAAAAACAAAAGAAAAGGAAAAGAAAAAGAAAATTAACACCAGGAAGAGTGGGCGCATTATTAAAAAAAAAAGGGGTTGCACGCTAAAAACAAATGTTTAAATATTTCAACGGATAATAAAGAAATTGAAGCAGCTACAGATCAATAATATACTTTGCTGTATATAAATTATTAAATCTTGACAAAGTCAAACTCGTGAACATATTGAAATGGCCCACGCCTGACAAAAACCAGCGACCCAAGATCCTACACTATTATACGGAATAATATGATGATGTTTTTGTTCAGAGTATAATTTCCAATTCAAAATTCTCTTTTAACGAGGAATCACTACTTTAATCATAGGCAATTAAATTAATCCACGCACGCACTTCAATTAACTGCTAGCAGGGACACAAGTCACTGTGAAAGTGTTAAACATAAAGAAAGATTATTAAGTGCACAGCCTTTGAAGATCTTTGGTAAATGAAACTTCATCAGTTATTAATCAAAGGTTACCAGCTGGGTATCTATTCAATTAGGGCATGTTTATTTCAATGTCTAAAATTTAGAAATCTGCAGCCCAAACAAATTGGACAGCTTTTACGCGTAAAGTAACAGATGGGCCCCGTGTGTTGCAGTGAGAGGACAGCTCAGTATTACGTGGGGGCCTGTGTAATGATGACCCGTTTTCAACAGTGCCCAACCAAACACAACCTGCAAAATTGATGAGCCGACCTGAGTGAACTAACAGGCCAATAAAGAATTTCTAATAAGGGCACTGGTTAAGCAGTAAGGACTAAATAAACTAGTTAAATTATACATAATTAGTATATTATTGTTTGAAACCAGGTAGTCAACTAAGTTTAGAATATTCTAAAATAGTTATTCAATGGAGGGCTAATTTTCTCTCGTTTGTTTCACGACAAAGTAAACAAACAGAAAACAAGTATTAAGTGAGAGTAATGCGATTCTAACTCAAGTCTACATGACGTGTGAGCTTGTATATAATTCACAAGCGGTTGGTCTGGTGACCGCTCTGGGTTGAGAGCTCGTCTCCTCATGAGGTGCTCTCGCGTTCAATCCCCGCGCGCTGAGACATTGCCTCCTAAAAAAACCGGAGTTGGGAGAAAAAAAGCTACTGATAATATTAATCCTATTTAATATTAAATTTATCTATATTTATCCACATAGGTGGGCTTAAAGCCCACATAAAAGACTACGTGCTTGACCTATTCGACCAAACACACTCTAAAAATCAGGAAGAACCCAAATAGATCATGAAATCTAATCTTTTATTCAAGCATGGAGGATTGATTAAACTACTTAAGGGGTAAATTTACCTCAGCCCTTCAAATCTCCGTTATAGCAATCGACAAGCTCATAACCAAAAGTATGTTTTGCAAAAACCTTGGACTTCCACCAAATTACTGTTGTCTTGTTGCAAGTTTGATTTAGGCATCAAAAGAATTTAGTTCGAGCTCAAGTCCCAACCTTTCTAACGATTTTTTTGTACATCTAGGTTTCACCAGAACAAGGTCGGCAGCCATCATGTTTCAATCAAGTCCACTTAAACACTTAATTTGAATGCCTGGCAAAAACTAGTGAGGTTCAGGGCTCGACCAAGTCTTCTCCCACGCTCAGGTCAGACTACGCGACAGGGAGGTTGTATTTATATAGGGATGAGAATTACGTGTCCATGACTCCCACTGGACATGTCCAAATAGAAAATTTTCTCTAAAACTGTAAATTTTCTCATTTTCTTATAAAAAATTTTTCATTGAAATTGTTCAATGAGAGTCGATAGGCACGTCCGTTCTCATCCTTATATTTATATAGTGAATAAAAATCAAATTTTCTTTCATATGATTTATGCTATTTATAGAGACGTTACTGGGCCTTTACTTTGTGAGGTTATTACTTGGCGATTCTTGGGCCAAATTTATTTGGGCCGGGCCTTCCGACTCTGGGCCAGTTGTACAATAAGCCTTGGGGGCCGGTGGGATATGCGAATATAATAATAGCGTTGGCCTCTGTAGAATCCTCCTACTTGCCATCACTAAAATCGATCAGGCTCGAAGCTCATCTAACGCGAGGAGAGAGAAAAAAAAAAAAAAAAAAAAAACATCAATATATGTTATTTTCTGTGGATTTTGAACAATTAATTCATGATACTTTTATAGGTGAGCGTTTGAATAAATAAGAAAATATGAATATTATCTAGAATCATGATTTTAAAAATTACTATCCTTAATTTCTATTTAAAATAGAAATTTCAAAACTTAAGATTATTCACATGAATGCGTTTCTTACTTTGACTTGATTTTTCAAAAAATAATAATAATGATATTTAGATTGTTTAAATTCCTAATTCCGGTACCCAACAAATCTACATCGATCCTAACACAGCCCGAATCTTATCTCTAATGATGGAGATAATTAATTATATTCTCATTACAAATTTTATCATTATCAAATCTTTAAAACTAGACTTCTCCACCATAACCTCATGTGACAACATATAAAGGAATTGAAGAAATATTTGATGGCATCCCCGTGTCTTTGTGCCAGTTTGACAAGGAAAACAGGGCCAAGGAAACCGTCCACTCAAATGGCAGCATGTAAAGAAAAGTAAAATTGAGGTCCAGCTCATTTTCACAAACTACCTGTTTGGAGTCCAAGAAAATGGGGGGAAGACAAAAATTTGAAATCTAAATATTATAATAAAAATCAGGTCCTAACACAGCAACAAAAAAAGAAAAAAAACGTCTTGTGGCTCTTATCAGAATTTCAGAATTTTTCAGCCAAAATGAAAAGAAAACTGACAAGACTGTTTTCTAGCGGACCAACAGAATTCAACCATTTCTTTTCTGGCCTGTTTGACAAACAGGACTGGATGAAAAAGCACATAGAGCCCGCGGAAATCATAGAAAACACACATTCCTGGGCCATTTTCCACTAGGAGTTGTTTGGCCTAAAAAGGGGAGAGAAACCGACAGTCGCCAGTTTTCTAAAATTTTCAGACAGAAAGCTCTTCGGTGGATCCCATAATGTTAGCTTTTCAGCCATTTTCTCTCTATGTTTGCAGTGAAAGCAAAGTGGAGAAAATATTGACATTTTGATGACATCAACTTAAATTTTTTTCGTTTTTGATTTTCTCAAACAAACAATAACTGATATCTGGGCGCACAAAAATTAACTTCCCAGTCATGAAACAGGCCCTTCGGTCTTCTTTGAAGTAACTAATCTGATTATGACGCAAGAATGGATCATTCATTGATTTAGAAAACGAGTGGAAGTCACGAAGATTCGACGAGGGGAAGGAGATGATGCATCTACAGGGCGCCCACGTTTACGAGGGATCTCAGGAGCGATTGCGACACTCCCCAACTGATCTCCTTGGGCCCTTACCATCACGGCAGCGAGCACCCATTCGGAATGGACTGGATCAAGCGCAGAATCTTGGGTCACATCTCACTAAAGTGTCTCTTCTCATTAAGGCTGTTTACTCAGGGTGAGCACAATTCGTGTCTATCCGGTTGGTTTGGTGTGGTTTCTATCATATCGGTTTGATTCGGTTCAGGTTTCAAAAGAAATCGGTTTTCAGTTTCAGTTTTGGTTTCGAATTTGAGTAAATTCGACCCTTGCTCTACGTCGCAATCGCAAACAAGGGAGATTTGTTTACTTTTGCTTGCTTGCATGCTTTGAAAGTCGATTAATCTTAGTTCTCCTCTGTTGTTGTAGATCCTTAGAAATGCGATCAACAAGAATGAAAAATTGACAATCATATCACGGATCTCAGAAAAGAGATTCTGTCACTTGAAAAAGGCAATTCATTACCTGAAGAAGCTACAATCAAATATGTTACCTCTTTCTCTGTTGTTTATGATGTTTGCATGTTGCTGCTAATTCTCAGTTTTTCATTCCTTGATGGAATGGATTGTGATTCTTAAATACAGCATCAGGAACACACAGAGACCGCAATGCGAGACTAATTCTACACTAGCTTTTCATGATCCTGACGAAATCTGTGGCTGTTTGTGATGTTGTTGCTTGGCATCTGTTTGGTTTAGTGAATTAAAGTTAAAAAAAAGGATACCTATGCATCTTTCTTGTACATGGTGTTATGATTGTTATCTTATCTTGTGATAAATGTCAGATTATCTAAGAGCAGAACACTTGTCTGCTTGTTTCATTCTATAATTGTTTACTTTTCTCTGAGTTCGTGTTTGTTGACTCTATTTAGTCTGTGGGTTTCTGATGCTAATGTCAATGACTTCGGGCCTGTTTGGTTAAGGGTGGAAGTAAGAAAGTGAAGAAGTGAGAAAGTGGTGATAGTTCCCTTTAGAACTTGGGAATTGGTTAGAAAGTTTTCCGGTGTTTGGATGTTATTAGAAAGTGTGATTTTGAAAATGTTATGTCTTTTTCCGGTGTTTGGATGATAATGTGAAAGTGGAAGTGAAAAAGTTGACCACAAAGTTGACAGCAAAATAATATTAAAATAAAAATTAATTAAGAAAAATAAAAAATGGACTGTAATTAGAATGCAAGTGAGATTTGCATGAGCATAAAATTAACTGTTTTGTGTTACAACTTATTACAAATGAGATTTATATGACCACAAAATTAACTGTAACACTCTGAAAGTGAGGAAATGGTTGTGTAAAAGAGAAAAGAGAAAGGAAAAGAATTTTTTCCATTTTCCTTTTCTGGTGTTTGGATGAATAGCAGAAATGGGAAAAGACACTTCCCACTCCCTCACTTCCACCAGTTCCTTGAATCCAAACAGCCCCGAAAGAGAATTAAATAGAGGGATTGAGGTCAGAAGCTTGAATTTGTGCTAATATTTGTATTGCTCTGATTTTTTCTGTTTTTTTTATGGGGAAATGCTAAGGAAAATTGAGTAAAATTTTGGGCCTCAAAAACGGTTCAGAACTGGAGCAAACCGAATCGAACCGTACCGAATTTCAGTTTGGTCCTTTGGTTTGTACTTTATTCGATTTGGTTTGGTTCGGTTCAGCCCTGAACGGTTTGGTTCGGTTTTAAAAAAAATTAAGAAAACCGACCAAACCAAATCATGCTCAGCCCTATGTTTACCATCTAAGGGAAATGCTTATTTTTTTATTATTTAATTTTAAATGCTCTTGCTACCAAACCTGAATGTACCAATTTATTTTTGGGTTACTGAAAACAACTCTTTACTATCAAGCGTGTTGCATTAAACCTCTTAAGCTATAAAAATATGCACATTCACCACCGGGTAGTAATAGCGTTAACATTTTCATCTAATCAGTCACGTGTAGAGCACATAACCCAGTTAATCCCCTAATTACTCAGTTAATTTATCTTTTTTAAATTAAATGTTATTAGTCTCAAAATTTTCTCAATTATCATTTTAAAAATCCTAAGTAGCATAGAGGAGGAGGGGGTCATGGAGTAAATGATAGTGGTGGAAAGGAGGTGAAGAGGATGGGGTCGTAGTGATGATGATTGTGGTGCAAAGGAGGTGGAGAGTAGGAAGAGAAGGGCTTAAACTAAGTTAAATTTCACATTAAGAAAGAATTTGGATTAGATGGTGGAGGTGGTGGTACAGATGGAGGGGGTGGTTGTAGTGGTGATGGGTTAGAGAAAAGGAGGTGAAGAAGGCGATGGTGGAGGTGGTGGTGAGGTTTAGAAAGAGGTATCGATGGTGAAGGAGGAGGTGATGATGATAATGAGATATAAAAAGATACGGAAGAGAAGGATGCGGAGGTTTATGTGAGGTAGTGGTGGTTATGGATTTTTTTTGGATATTCAATAAAACAAACAAAAACAAAACAAAACAAAACAAAACAAAATAAGCTGAGAATTGATCAAATTACTCCCAGAAGGAGTTCAACATCGTCTATGTCCAAAGCAACCTCATCTTCCATGCCAGATCTGCATACATCAATAGGACGATGTCCGGTCAAGGCGCATCAATGGTTGAATAGGCGCCTCCAGGTGATGTAATATGCTTGTAATATTATGTCCCAGCTGGGGATAACTTTGTAATTGTACTATGTTGGAATGTATAAACACCACGTACTTCCATACTCTGATTCCTACTTGTATTGATGCTTAGCGCATATATGTGAGAGCATTTTCACCCTGCGTATATATGTCGCAATAACGTCTCCGTACTCGCTGGATCGGGGCGTTACACATTTGATCGAGATGGAAAAAAAACAATGAGAGATATGTGTTGTTGGATAGAGAGGAGAAAGAGATCACAAAAAAAAGAGATACTTAAGGCTAAAAAAATATTACATTCTAAAACTATATTTATCTGCTAAAAAATAAAAATTACTAAAATAATCACGTCTATTTATGTTATAGCCATTGTTAGCAAAACGGGAAATGTCAGAAAAACAAAACAGAAATAATCAAGTGTTTAGTACGGATCTATGTGGGAAAAAACATATCTAAAAAAATGATAAAAATAATTCAAATGTATGATAAATGGATAGTTAGCAGTTGTGTTTAAATCGATTGAGTTCTAAAAGCTAATGTAAAAAACGTCATACATATGTTAAGTTTATATGTTGCTCTTTTAATTTATACATATTCAATAAAGATATTTTGTAATAATAGAAAATACTAAACATTACTAATTTTGATGGATAAATAAGGGTTTACTACAAAAGTCTTTGACTACATATATCAAATACTAAAAAAATCAACAAAAAATTTACATTAACAATATTTAAAATAATTTCTTTTCGAAAAAAACGTAAAAATACGAAAAAAAACATGTTTAAAACAAGTTTGAAAATGTTATATGGAAAACACGTGTTTTTTGCCTGTATTCCTTATTAACCGAAGTTTTACACGGAGAAGTGTTTTTTTCTAGTTAAATGCCTTTTTAAATGCGTTTTAATTAACGGTTATTACAGCTAAAATTTTAAATGAAATAACTGATTTTTTTCGCTTAAGATCAAAGAGACAGACATAATTTTTTAGCATTCCAACTGGTGCTTTTTATAGTAGTATAAATAAATTCTTTTTCAAAAGAAAGAATACATACTCACACCCTAAAAGTTGGATTGTGAAGTTACAGTTGTTTAACAATCACAAAATACTCTCTCTCTCTCTCTCTCTCTCTCTTCGTGCTTATCATCTACTTTTCTATATAGTCTTTTATCCTAATACGTGCATTAGTATGTGCTTGATATACAACAAGCCAATAAATTAAAACGTTATTGTAAGAGTATGGGGTTGTTTTCATTAATTTTTTTTAATGAACCACGAGGGACCATTTCGATCCACTGTTTCTTCTCCAACAAAAAAAACAAAAAAAAACAAAAAAAAACCAAACCAAAAAAAGCCCAAGTACGATCAGAAAAGAGATCGTAACTGAGCTGTCTCTACTTGATATTATGCATTTGCATGCCACCAGTGAGTCCATAACGAAATCACAGAGAAATTGCCCAAGAATGAAGAAACTGTTGAATTCTCTGCACTTTGAACATTGATACCATTAACCAACAATTCACATGACGGAAAGGAGAAAGCAAACAACATAGACGTCCCTGAAACTTCAAAAGACTTGCAGCCTCCACTTTAGACAGACTCGGAAAAACACCAGATAAATGAACAAACCATCTCTGAAACACAATAAACAAAAAATAGTCCCACAACGAACCATTCTCAACATCAACAGGACCTGAGCTCATTAATATTTTGAGTTTCTTTCCAGTGTTTTGAATCACTTCTCTAAGTTCTCTACAAGACTGCATCAGTACACCGCCATTATATTTACAGCAGCAACAAACAAACAAAGTCTTCATCCGAGTTTAGATATTAGAAGCACAAATCACAAAGGACAATACATGGATCACAGAAATGCTTCACTGTATAAAAGACTGCTTCTCAGTGGAAACAAGTATGGTAAGCTCTAAGACTCGTGAAGCCAGATGGGTTAAATTCTTGAAAACAGTGATCATCTCGAAGCCCCAAACTGCTTCCCAAGAGAGTATATAGTAAGTCAAACCATCGACAAAGGCAAGAAGACTACCAAATGGAATGTTGACCCATGCATGCTGCTCACGCTTGTTCCACTTGGCTGGACTCCATTGTCTGGGTCCGAGGTGCAGTTACAGCAGGAAATGCGAGAACAGATATGGAGCCATCCGACCTCTCCCGGATCTCCCTGTACTCTTGACAAATGGCACACAGGTGGCAAAACACGTGAGTGGTTAAATCTCCACAAGGTGCTTCCTGGAAAAGACATGTTCAACTCAGAAAGTACGAATGTCGAACAAACAAAAGGAAACTAAGAAGAACTTGAAGAGGGTGGGTTAGGTTAGTGGCATGTGACGAGGAGATCACAAGTTCAAGGGGAGCCTCCAAACAAATATAGTGAACATGAAATTTCACGGTGAAAAGATAGCACCTTTATATTCAAAAGTAAAGAGAAGTAATTTTTTTTTTCAAGACAAACATTGCAAGTTATATCTGATTATAGACTTGGCACTAAACTAGAGAGTTCAACTACAAGATTTGAAGTATTATTGGCAATTGCGCGCAAGTACAATCTATTAGGGTAAGCTCGCACAAGCATTTGCTGTCCTTAAAACAATCAACAATAAAGTCTCATGTCCACCAAATGCTAGAGTCCTTTATCGTAGTCTACAAGAAAAACGTGGGGGCAACTTCCATTTATCTACCTCTCATCCATCCTCTTTTCAACTCTCTTTCTCCTCTTGTTATGGCAGCGATGAACGCGCTGAAGACAGGGATCCTTTTTTCATGCCTTTTCTTTTTCTCTTTTTGCGATCAAGAGGCATACAAGATGATGAAGAATCATGATCAATTTAAGAAATGGGCATCCACACGATATGAGAATCTAGTAATGTTGAGGGGAAGAGATCAACAACATGACTGATTGAAATCAGATTTGTGTTCAAACATCAGATCGGAAGTTTGAAGTAGTCTGGCTACTTCTTCCTTCACTCATCGGGCATCTTTGATCAGGATATACCTAGCAGTTCAATTGAGGACGAGAAATTATCAACCTATAGACCATTTCAATGTGTTTCATGACTGGTCAGGGAAACAAGAGACAGTTCAAATGTCTAAAATGAGCTAGTGAACTTCTCAGTATCATATCAGGTAGACCAATGTTAGCAGGGTAGACCACACATAAATATAGGAAATCAAAGGCATATGACTATTGGAAAATATAGCAGCCAAATAATTGGAATCCACCCCTTGGCAAACTATAAAATCCCAGTGGTTGATTATACGAATAAAAATTCTGTCTATAGTCATCCAATGTCTCGCAATACCCATTATTTTTAACATAAAAACATTAAGAAGAAAAGGCTTCCAGAATTTTTTGTAAAGCTTAGTCAAAAAATAATGGTTTGCTGTTATTCCAAGAACCAGTGGTATACCTGTATATTATACTTTGTCCGGAGTGCTTTACGATATCCACAAGCATAACAAGCAACAGTGGACCCTGGTATTAATGAAAGAATGCCTCCACTGAACATACAACACAGACAATTGAGAAGACCCCACAAAGTAAAATGTGTCATGCATGATCTGCCAGAGTTCCTGAGCCTAAAAACTCTGCATTTTTCCCAAAAAGGTAGCATGGGCAGACAGTACCAATGCAACCTGCAAAGAGATGACTATCATATTAGAAGCTATAACCTTTACTTAAAACTTAAAAGCATTAGATTTCTTCCTAGTTCATAAGCAACAGGAACAAAGATCTTAAAACTAAGATGAATCAGCAAAACTAGCCAAAGACACATCATAATTGAACATAGATGTACTTCCAATGTTCAACTATCAGTATATGAATAAAAGTTTCCAATATTCTTATATGTCAAGTTGCCTGTGGTCAGAAGCTCTCTGAATTTGAACAACAAAGATGAAATAAAGAAAAGCATGTAATATTACGGTATCCTGTTGAACATATTAAGTTCCTATTATCAGCCTTCAACTATAAGAAATGCACGGCAAAGCAAATGACTTACCAAGGAAAGCTACTAAGATGCAAGCTATAGTATCACTCCACAAGAAAATGCACATATTAGCAAAAACTGACCTGTGCTTAATGAAAATGTAAGCTTGATAGGGCGTGATTTAATTCTAATGAATTGGCTACACTATTTCTCTCTAGATAAGCACATCATTCACAAATTAAGATTCTTATGCTTGTGGGTTTGGTCTCAGATTTGTGCTACTTTTAGCAGCCTATGTTTAATAACCCAGTATTTTCAAAAGAGTTTCCAAATCTAAAATACCAGAACCAAAAGAATCCAATGCCTCTCTTTCCTCTTTTTCTACATGCATTCCACATAAAACCAACAAAATTTATACTTAAAAACAAAACAATATAGCATTGTAGGCAAGCCCCCTCATTTTTGACATTGAAGACTCTGACAGTTCATACCAATATATATGAATAAGCATTAGAAGCCAATAACAAGTACTAAAAGATTTATGTGCCAAACATCACCTTTTCAACATGAACGTGCTATTACAATGCTAAAAAAAATGCATATAACAGAAAAATAGCTATGTGTTGATTTGATGATAGGTTACAGTTCACACATACAACTATAGATCAAGAATTATCGAGTGATGTCCATGTACAAAACATGCTGCTCAGACGTTCCCTCTCTGCTAATCATCAGTAACAAGATTAGGGTTCATTGATCGACGATCACTTGTGAGCCTAAAGTGAAACAAGCATCTTAGTTCCCTAGGGTACACGTGTTAGTTGATAGGTTCAGAAAGACTATTTCAGAGATATATATGCTGGGTCCAGCAAGATCTGCAAATAGGCCTCAGATAATGTACCAAGGTGTTCCATTGGCTACTACATTTTCATGTTTAAGACCTAACCTGAGCATCAATTTCAGACTGCTTGATATATTCATGTTTGTTTGGGCAGAAGTAATAAGTATCACTATCAACATAGAAAAATTGTTATGCAAAAGAAACATGCTGCACTCTTGAAAGAACACGTTAGTTTGTGAAGTTACAGCTCCAATATTACTATTCTCAGCAGCAATCAACTGAACAAATAGAATGTATAGCTGGGAAACAGGCATCTATGATCAAAGATGTCTCAGTCATCAAGGTTAACAGGCATCTATGATCAAAGATGTCTCTGTCATCACATTTGTTATCCACAAACTTAGACCAAACTGTTGATGTCAACCCTCCCTATTTTGATGCCAAACTCCAAGCAGAAGCAAACTCAGCAGTGCGGTCCTACCACAGTCAGAGATAGTTGGCACACACAGACCTAGAGTTTTTTTTCTCATGAAGATTTACTCATGCTACTAAGAAGCAATCATCAAAATTCCCCTAGACCAGAGAAGAGTATAGATGAAGGGCTAAATGGAGTTGTATTCAATCGAAGCGAAAATAAGCCTTGAGCAACTGAGTGAAATCATATTTCTAAATCATTTTTCAAGATGAGTTAGAGCAACTGGAACACGATGACCGCCCCACAAACAAAACCTTTATCCCAATTATTTGGTACTGATTATATAAATCATTTTTATACATTCAACTATGTTAAGCGCAGTCATTCTGTTAAGTTAAAAACTACCATATACTTTTTTATTGCCTCAATCCATATTCATTAGGTTTACCCGAGTTTTTGTCACTTCCCTATTTCCACGTGTCCAAACCATCTCAAGTGATTCTCTCTCTCTCTCTCTCTCTCTCTCTCTCTCTCTCTCTCTCTCTCTCTCTCATACACACACACACACACACACAGAGACACACACCCCTCTCAAATGAAGCTCACCAGCTCACTTATAAATGCACCAATTTTAACATCCCATGTTTTAGAATCACAACTCATCCACTTCAGCATTCTCATTTCTTCTTCTACTATTAGTTCTTTAACATGTTTCTTAATCGTCCAACATTTTGAACAATAACGCATAGGGGTTTAAATAGACTTCCTATAAAAGTTTCCTTTCAACTTAATGGTACCATGCAATCACTTAATACTCCACAAGCACCTCTCCACTAACCATCCTACTTTGGTTCTATGAAAAATATCATCCTTAATCTCACCAAGTCACCATAAATGATTATTTTGTGAATGATTAACCCTCGGTGATTAATATAATCACTTCTAATCATTGCTCGACCATCAATGTTAACTATATTAATCTCTTCTTAGTTTTAGTATGCCCACAACCCACATATCTGTCACCTTCTTGATAAATATAAATCATTAAATTCTAAATCTTTGCTCCCTCCTTTACTTCATAAATTATTCATTCTCTAGTCCCATCAACACAACAAATACTATGAGACCACCTTCCAAAATATGCCAAGTAAGTTCCGCAACAAGTAATTAAAAGAGACAACTCAAACAAGGTTTTTGTAAATCCTTGCACCTATGGTGACAGGAAACAAATCTTTACTGCCTTCATTCCTTTGATGCTAGCTAAAACTATCATGCATATCCTTAAAAACATCAGTGTAACCACTAAACACTTGTTCTTAAACTTGCCAGGCCTTTGGAACAAAGTTTCTTCTTTTCATGCTGAAGATGATCTTGCCATTACATAAATAAAACATACAAACTCTTCTTTTTTTTGTTTTGTTTTGTGGTGGGGGGGGGGGGGGGGGGGGGCGGGGGGGCTATAGATTCCCATTTTAGCATGTTCAGAATGGTCACCACTTAGGCTCTTTTGTAAGCCATAAATTGGAAACTTTAGACCTGAGTATGCAAGCCCAGTTACACAGAGGCATGACGTTTATTTTTTGTGAGCAACTTGGGACCAAGTGATTACATTGGCATATTATAGGATTTTTCTGATCAATAAAATCATATCTCGATATCTTTTTATCAACTGTGTTAACAAGCGAGCAGCTTCCATGATAGACATCCCTTCCCTAGCAAAAAATGGTCTCCAAAAAAAGTAGTCCTTTTTTCAGTCCCAAATGTTCTCTCACAAAGTTTGTATGGCTCACTTTTGATTCCAGGATAGTGTGCACACTGTGCACATATCTTTTATTCTTATAAGCAGGTTCTAAAGTGATGTTTTTTCCAATTTAGGCAGCTACTTAGCTTTTATAACCATTAGTAGCAAGTCCTTGTCTTCTCAAACACTTCCAAATTTAAAATAGGGATATCATCAGGTTTTATCCTTCCCAAGTTTTTAACTTTCTTAAAATCAACATTAACTTACTAAAAAGCATACCTGGTAGTTTATATATAATTGTACAGTTGTACCAACTAAAACTAGGGAATCCACTTTTGCAGTTATTAATCAATCTTCACCTCATTATTTTAATATGTTAAACTTTCAATTACTGATTGAGCTTCTCCAATACCCATTTCCAACCAATAAAAGCCTACCAAACTAATATGATTACAATTGCCCAACTCCATTCTTTCATGAAATGGACAAAAGTTAGGAGTTATGCTCCCTCCCTCCTATTATCTGGTGAATAGAATTTTACGCATGCAGTTTATGAGAATCTGGATACTCTAAGAGTCCCGATACACTAAAACTTGCATGCTAATTACAAAGAAAACATGTCTAACATTGAATGTCTCTGAACCAACAGCATATTGCAGACCAAATTGTCATAGTATCTAGTTAGGATGAACCATATGTAAACAGGAGATTTAAGAGCTCCTATCCATCTCCATTCTCCAATAACTGAATAATTAGCTTAATGTCCTCTAGTCCCAACAGCAAATTATTGCCTCACCCTCCAATACCAATTTCATGCATTGGAACTCCTAGAGTTCAAGAACAAATCAAGGCAAGCATGTGTGATACTAAATGTCCTTGCCATCTATATATACAAAATGTGATAATATCACAACTTTCAACTTTAAGATTGTTTTTATATTAATGACTACCACTACTTTACAATCAGCTTCAAAGTCTAGATATTGTCCACAAAACTTGAGTTTCTATACAATCGTTATGCATGAATTGTCTTTAAAAAACAACCAGAACATGTTTCTTCTTGGGTCTTTGACCTAAGAAGCACGGAGACACACCAAGACACGAGTATGACACGGACACGGACACGAACACGCAACATGAAAACTTATAAAGAAAGAGGACATGTGGACACGGAAACATGACACTAGAATATTTAGAGATTATGTAAAAAATGATAAGACATACATATGTATGCATAAAGATGTTCTACTTCCAAAAGTGCAAACATCTAATAATACAATAATATTCAATGATGACATATATAATCTTAAATTTAACCTATCATACATTTTTATGACTTTGAAAAATGAATAGGCTTTGGTTTGTCAACTTTCTATAGAGTTGCTTAGTGTATGACACTTTTTATAGTGAAAGATGTCTAAAGTTATAATAGCTTCACCCAAATTAATACTTTTGACACATTACTCCCACCAGAGTCTTGATACATACATGAAGCTCAATGAATATCTCAAACATGCAATGGAAAGAAAAAAGTGTCTGAGAAATGTAGGACGCACTTCGAAGAATGTTCAACAAGTGTCCTAAACTAAAAAATATAGTATATACTTGACGACATGTTTAGAAAGTGTTTGAGAAGTGTCCAAGAAGTGCCGGTGTATGATACAGGTATTGGAGTGTTTGACACGAGTACGACTTCATGGTATAAATGTCTATGCTACATAGCTTGTGATTGTGGATCCTTTTCTTGAGGCCATTAATCTGCTACCTCATTATTTCCCTATGGAAGCTGCATATTATAGATGATGACCTGGACCTGCTAAGGGAAAATCTATTAGCATCATCTTTGGTAGACATTAAATGTTTCATAATGTACTCCAACCATGAAAATCTCATAAGCTTATTGCTTCATTTTCAGTTGCCTCTTTCAAAATTCATTCCAATTGAGGTTTTAGGAAAACAAATAAATATGTGAACTCAATGTTAAACGAATTAAGATAAGACAGCAAAAAAGAATAGCTAGAGAGGAATCAGAGGGAGAAGCTTCGTCCCAAGAAGATTGAAACAGGTTGGTTCCGATGAATACTTCAAGCCTATCAGATGTATGAAAGGCAATAATGTCATTAAGCTTCTACATGGTGTCTTCGAAGTTTCCTCCTTTTCTTTCACTTTTTTCTCTACTCTGCATGCTTTTCTTCTTTAATCTCTTGTAAATCAAAATGTTGGAAAAATCTTGCTTTATGGCGAATCAGTCCTTCATAGCACTCAAAATTAGCTAAGAAACAATGTAGTATCCACTATTTTAAAATAGTACACTATGTTCACTTTTTTAATAATACGTTACGACATTTCAATTTTTTTAGTATTATTTGACTTAAGGGTGGGATGCTTTCTTGACGTACCTAAATCAACGAGTTACAGTATTCTTCTCTCTCGAGTGATGAAACCTAAAGGTTCATCCTTAGTGGCCAAAAGTTGCATTGAGACGTCAATGACCCATAAGTGAGTCATAATCTTTGACGACAAGCCTAATCATCGATTGAGAGATCTTGACCTTTGATATCAAGCCCTCTTTGACATTAATCGACGCT
>JAVJIF010019183.1:0-81243 GCA_038442645.1 Agave tequilana
TAGAATTCTATCCTTCCCTAAACTTTAATAATTACAACTTTAGCCCTTGCATAATTGCACTTTGACAATTGATATTTGCATTTTGACTCTTGGGCTTCAAATATGGGCTTTTGGGCTTCATTAGGCTTTATTTCTTATAAAAATAAGAACTCGAGGCCTGCACACAATAAATCACAAAATATTAATAAATGTGCAGAATTAAATGAATAAATATGAAAATGTGATGGTAAATGTTATGATAAAAATGCACTTTTCACTACCAATCACACCCCCACACTTATCTTTTTGCTCGTCCTCGAGTAAAAACAAAGAAAAAGAAAAAGAAATGAAAAGTTAATCTAACCTAACTCACTTTCGTAGGAATCACGATTGCACTTAGCACGTGCAACAAGCCGTTAAACCTCTAGGTTACCCTAGAGGACGAGTGTTGTCTCGTGAGGGTTTTCAGCGGATTGCACCCACAAAATCCATAAAAAGAAAAATATTTGAATTATCATTGAAGAGACTAAGTAGTCTATAAGTTTTAGGATCCTCATTTTTATTCATTCTTTAAACTTAGTCTTAATAAAGTTAATTGTTTTCCATTTTAGGTAAGAATTAAAATTGAATTTCTAATATAGTCTTTTCGTTACCAAAAATCATATGCATCCTTATGTTTTTACTAGGAATTCCTTAACTTGGACTCTCATGCCTCTTTATTATTTTTATAACTTCATCTAATTTTCTTTCGTGTAAGTATCAAGGCTTCTTGAGGCCCTAATACCTAACTAATTGATTATTAGATGTGTTAATATAATTTTTTTTTTTTTTTTTTGGCATGTATAACTCATCTAATTTCTTTCGTATAAGCATCAAGGCTTCTTGAGGCCCTCATACCTAACTAATTGATTATTAGATGTGTTAATACATATATTATATTTCTTAGTCTTCTTAGGCTTTCTAATCCACCCATGTAACAAATTTAAAGTCGATGACTCCCAAACCGGTTGGCTTTAGGGCACCAAGTGAGAAAACACCCCGCGGACTCAAATTCGAGTGAACTAGGCCCCAAAACTAAGGACTTTATTTTATTTACTCACCTTTAGGCATGAATACTTATGCTTCTTGAGGCACATGTATCAGCTTAATTGGTGATTTTTTTTTTCTTCTTTTTTTTTTTTTTTTTTTTTATGAGGCACAAGGTCTTTGTCTTAGAATCCTAGATATGCATTTGGTATGCACATTTCATTAAGGTAAAAATCAAGACTAATTATTTATTCAATTTTCTCCTATACCTAAAAATTAAACAATTTATTTATTTTGACCAAGTTTTTAGAAATCCTAATCATGATTTCCTAATCCTTAAAACTAACTTAGATTTCTTTCAAAAAATAAGTCAAAATATTTCCTTTTTATAACATTTTTTTTTTTTTTTTTAGCAAATTTTGTTAGTGTCTACCTATGTTAGTATGTTAGTAAAGCCCACCCCCACACTTATCTCATGCATTGTCCTCAATGTATGAATGAATGCATATATGCATGAAACAGAACAAGGGAAGGCGGAAGTTACCTTAGGGTGGTGGTTCCGGAGGTGGTCTAATTGGTCCACGAAATGCGGCCCAATCAAGATAACAAATAATTTGGTGGAACCCACCAGAAACTTTCCTTACATAACCCACTAAAATATATGTATAATCATTTTTTAGAATTTCCACCCCATCAAATTTCCAAATTTCATAATAAATTTCAGAGTTAATTGTCTCAACCTCCTTGTCCCAAAATGGAGTATGAAAAGATGGAATGATTGACTTGGACATGGGAAGTACGGGAACGAATACTGACTCAGGGAAGAAGCTCAAATCAAGTAAGGGCTCAGGAGTCGGGCTAAGTTCGAGAAGTGGGTCCAAGTCAAAAAATTGAAACTCAAGTCCACAATCATCTTCCCACAATGGAATGTGACTCAATGGTGGTGATTCAAGTTCAGGAATGATAGATGTGGGAATCAAAACTGACTCTAAAATATTACCTAAGTCGGGTAACAAAACAGGAGTCAATAATGATTCAGGAATTTGAACTTGATCATAGATTTGAGAATCTAGGTCACATTCGAGTTCTAATTCGGGAAAGGAAAAACTTGCCAAATTATCAGAATTTGAAGTTTCGGCAAGTTCACAAGATGGTACTGAATTAGAAACTTGTTGTTCCAAGCAACTTGGTTCGTCGGCTCTAATCAAGTGGTCATCGATATCAGAATCAGCCGGCCGGTGTAAGCATTCCACCATCAAATCTATGTCATGATCACGGGCTAATTTAGCCTCAGTCATGGCAGCTAGCATCCCTTCATAGTCGATAGGTGGATCATATTCTGATTGGACTTGAAAATAGGACGGGTAATCGTGATAAATTTGTGAGTCGGTGGACTCACGTATCATCATGTCTAAAATTGATGGTGATTTTTGCTTGGACTCATTCCTACTCATCATTTCCAAGATAGATGGATTTCTATTCTGAATGGGTGGATCTGAGTATGAATTTTGGGAAGAATGTGGACTAGATGGATATGAAGGACAATTAGGTTGAGAATTAGACTCGGGGGACTCGAAACCCCATGAACTCTGTGACGAGTTGAAATTATTATGAAGATTATAGTCATAAGATGGAGTGTGTGGGTTATATTCATTCGGATAAGACCATTCCGGCACACTAGATTGGTCAAAGTTAGGGTATGCCGGGTTGGTAATATCCGAATAATAGTTAGGGGTGTAATATGGATTAAAATTGGAATTATTATTATATGCCATATCACACCAACACAAACAAAACAAACAAATAAACAAACAAAAAGAAAAATTCTAATCTAAGTTAGGGTAGACCTATGACCTAGACGACTCCTAACTGGTTAGACTGTCCACGGGAGGTAGGGTGTAGACTTTGACCACAAGTTAATCAGCCAGGTCGGGGCAAGAGTGGTGGGAGGTTTTCCGTCAAAGACGTTCCTTAATTAAATAACCACCACACTTCGGGCTTTCGGCCCTCAATCCCCTTCCTAGACACTGATTTGGCAGGAGTCAACTTCCAACACCGTTCCCCTTAGGATAATCTCCTATTGAGTCCGAGATGTCCCTAGGGCCAACGTCTACTAATTTTTAAGTTAGGCTTGGGTTAGTGAGTGCTCGGGATATGATTTTTGGGCTAAGGAAGGGTGATGAAATCCCCACCTTATCTTGTTAATGGGTTATGCCTTAAGATGAATTAGTGCAAGTGTACAAGATAAATAGATAAGAATCACTCAAAGCAGAAAATCAACCAAGAGATGAATCCTATTCTACATGCAATGCGTACGTACCTTGCCTCCAGCACTCTTCAACAGTAAAAGTAAAAGAATTGAAAGACACGTGCCTAGAATGCAATTGTCTAAACAATTTTTAATTACAACCAATTTTTTACTGTTGATTAAATTAGCAGGTATATGGTGAATAATACAGGAAGATAAGTATTGCAGAAGCTGTATTTTGCAGAGCTGAAGACCCTGCAGAAAAATTGTCAGGAGTGAACTCCTCCTTGCCGCAGATCCGCGGCTTTGGCCGCGTTTCTGCGGCAATTTGGAGGGATCCTGGGCTCTGCTTTCTGGAGCAGAGGCCCAGGTCCACTTATATGTTACTGCAGTTACAAAAATCCTGTTTCTTCACCTGTAACCTGCAACAGAAAAGAATAAAGAATAAGTTAATAAAAAATATTTTTTTATTAGAGAATAACTTACCGTCCCTCCCCGGCAACGGCGCCAATTTGTTGACTGATTTTTCCTGCACTCAAAAATAAGGATATTAAATTTAGAAATAGTAGTGTGAGGTTCAGTTCTAATCCGCGGTAGCAAGGCTATGCGAGTCGTGATCCTCAGGGAGGGACTGCGATGGAAGCGTTGAGCAAGTTTCTCTAAAAATTTATCTTTTTTAGTTAATTGTCACGATGGTATTTACAATGGGTGGTATTTACAGTGAAGTGGAAAAGAAGAATTTAGGAAGATGTGGATCTAAACTAAAGGAAGAAAAGAAAGAAAGATTACCTCTTCAGTCTGCTTACCGTTTGAACCGTTGCGATGATTTACCTTTTCTTAGAAGGCGTACAAGCATGGCATATAGGATCGTCCGCCTTCTTAACTATGGAATAAAAAGCAACTAGGGAATAAAAAGCAACTATGAAGACCTGTTCATCGCCATAGGCCATCAAGGTTCCTTCTTCGGCTAGGTATTCTCGAAGCAGTTGGATCTCATGGTGGGCAAGACATTAGAGAAAGAAACAATGTCATAAACAAAAATAGAAAAACAATGATAGACAAAGATAGAGACACAATAAAACATAAAAATAACAAAACAAGCTTTGATTTGATTTAAACAATGGAGGAAAATTTACAACTTACACCGGCTATCACCATCGGTACAAGAGGATCCCTTCCTCCATGAATGCAACATCTCCTCTCAGCTTTCACAAAAAGAAAATAAAAATTTACAATGGAATCTAACCTAAAACCTAAAAACCCTAGCTTTTGGCCCTTTGCTGGACGCTGGACCCTCTTTACGTTGTAATGCAGGTGATATTTATAGGGCAGAAGACCACAGAGTCCTGGATAAACATCACCACCAAAACTGGTCCAAGGATAAGATCATATTGCCGCGGAATCGCGGCTTTTGCCGCGGCTCCGCGACAATCTAGTGGCCTCTGGCCATGCGCTTTGGCGCGTGGCCTCTGCTGGTCCGTCCCTCTGGGCTTCTGCTTCTAGAAGTGTGATCCTGGCCTTTTAATCTGGATTTTCGAGATAACTTGGTAATCAAGTTACCCTTAATCCAGATTTCTTCAAATCTTCTCTCCACGAAATTCCTCTCTATCTTGGCCTTTATGCACATCCTGCAAGAGTTTAGGGTTGGGTAGAATTCTATCCTTCCCTAAACTTTAATAATTACAACTTTAGCCCTTGCATAATTGCACTTTGACAATTGATATTTGCATTTTGACTCTTGGGCTTCAAATATGGGCTTTTGGGCTTCATTAGGCTTTATTTCTTATAAAAATAAGAACTCGAGGCCTGCACACAATAAATCACAAAATATTAATAAATGTGCAGAATTAAATGAATAAATATGAAAATGTGATGGTAAATGTTATGATAAAAATGCACTTTTCACTACCAATCATTCATGTATATGTATTTTTAATTCAAATCTAATAAATATACATGTTTACCCGTGAGTCTCTTGTTGTAACGCCCCCCGATCCTGAGGGTACGGAGACGTTACTGCAACGTATATACGCAGGTCAGAAATACCCTCACGTATATACGCTAAGCATCAGTACAGGCAAGAATCAGAGTACGAAAGCAAGTGGTGCATTATACATTCCAACACATGAGTACAGTTACAAAGTTATCACCAGAAGTGATCCAATATTACATGAATATTACATCACTGATATGCGCAATTGCGAGATTACAAGGAGATATACAAGTATGAATAGTACAAAGACAGGCTCAGAGTCATAACAGGAAAACTCTAGAGCCGAACAAGGGGGCCTGGAAGAATAGAGCTCTGAACGGTCTGCTGGAGATCCACGCTACCGCTGCGCCACTCTGATCAGCAACTGGGAGAATCCACACGCTCCAAGCTCCATGACCTGGACATGAGGATCCAGGGGAGTCAGATGAAACTCCCCAGGCGAGTGGTGATGCAAAAGCCAGGTGGCGAGCAAGGGTAAGTATATGTAAAGCGATAAAACCAAATAAAGCCGAGGACGAGTAAATCTGATTGTATGGTTTCAGATCACGGCTTCATAAGACTAGTACGTCGAAGGAATAATCCAAACAAGGAAACCCTCATCTATATACCTTTGTCTCATGTCACCATAATCCAAGCACATACAACCCGACTGTACTCAGGGCATGATAAGATAATGAACAGGAGGCAAGTGGATACAAGGGATAAAGCAGAGTATGAGCAGTTAATACGATAATACTCATAAAGCCGAAAATCCGAAGTAAAATCCAGGACAAGCAAATATGGTAAGGCATATCACAGATTCATAGCCGTTTAAGCTGCAGGCTTCAGTATGCGTCCCATTCCACATACTTCTACTTACAACTTAAAGAGCAGGTTATTATCTTGATACTTATTATTACTCGTCTTACCCTGATATCTAGCTATGTGAACTAGCGTCCCAGCACACATAGGTCCATATCCGAGTAAAGCAAGGTTGTTATTGGAAACCAGCGGGGGTATCAACGAACTATGTTTACAGTGGGTCCCGTACATACCCGGGACCACGGCCCAGGATTGTTCCGTTGCTTGGTGGACGGAACCAGCCGCAAGGATAACAGGAGGGACTTATGTATGCCCTTATAATGATGGTACAGGAAGGAGGGAGCCAGCACTCCCCTCGGTCGCCTGGAGGCCCACAGGTCAGACCGGAAGTTTTAGTTGCACAACATGCCTAATACCACTGTAAACACGAACACATATTGATAGCCGCAAGTTTCCCCCGACCCGATGCAAGTTGTTCCTTTTATGAATTATTAGATGATTATCAGATTCCGGGAATGAGTAAGAGCAAGTCAGGAATATCGGGAATGCAGATATATCAGGAGTACTGTACGTACTATAATGTATCACATGAGTATCAGGAGTACATTTTGTACTATCAAGATGTCAGGTCATCATTCCCGTTATCGTGATAATCATGAGAGTCAAGTATATCATGCTGGGTGTCAAGTGATAGCATGACAAGAGGATGATATTTAGCAGGTGACCAATCATGTCAAGAGATTGATATTAGTCCGGTGGCAAGTCATGTCATAACAAGAGGTCTTGCCAAGTGGTAGCATGTCAGGTGCTAGATGGTAACAATTCAGTTGCCAGGTGATATACATGTGTTAAATAGTAGCATGAAAATGACAAGTAGTATAAACAGGTGACAGGCATTAGCATGTAGATGGTAAGTATCAAGCAAAAGCATATCAAGTTTGTTAAGTAACAGAATAATAGTTGAACACAATCAAAGAAGGTGTTAGTTCCAAACAGCATAAATCATGAAGAATACAAGTCGACCGATGAAAATAGGAAAGTCCAAAGGAAGCGAGAACACTCGCCTAACTCTTCAGAAAATATAGTGAAATCCTCGATCTCCGGAATCCAGGAAATCAACGCGTAAACGCGTTAAAGAGAGTGATAGGTAGAGAGGAGAAATTCAAGAGAGAGAAGAGAATGAGAGAGAGGAGAGAGAAAGTAAGAGCTAGAGAGAGAAATCCATGGAGAGAGAAAGTGAATGTACAGGGAGAGAGAGATAGCTAGAGAGAGGGTATACAGAGGGACGCGAGTTTTTGAGAGTGAGACGCGGGAGTTGCGTCGCGAAGGTACCACAAACGCGGGGTTCGAGACCCGTGTTCAAATCAGGACGCGGGGAGAACGCGGACGCGGATGTGGGTTCCGCGTCGCGTTAACACAAGAAGAACATGGACGCAGGCATGGGATCCGCGTTAGGAAACAAACAGAGAGGAGGGAAGGTGATATTTGTCAAGTGACAAGTCAGGTAATAACAATGTATGATGCAAGTCTCGAGGATAAGGTCCATATTCAAGGAAGTGATTAACCACAGCAGACAGCCAAGGTTAGTCGACTAAGGGAAACATGTAGTCGACTAACAGAGTCGCGTCACAAGAAACAAAGCTGCGTTTCAAAGGGGTTAGTCGACTTGGAGATGGTTCAAGCCGACTAATAAAGTGCAACAGAGAACAGAGTTAGCTTTTGTGGTTGCTGATATAAAAAACACAAGTATATAAACGAGTTATCCAAGTCTTTGGCGAGTAAAATTACTCGCCTACAGGTTCCTTGCTGCGTCCGACGAAGGGAAGTTCGGCCCCAATCCAAAAGGAGGGTACTGGCCCTAAGTCTTGCCAGCGGAGAAGAACGCGGCCCCAATCCAAAAGGAGTGGCCGGTCTTCACAAGGTGATGGAGAGAGGTTGAAGGTGCAAGTCTAGTTCACTTAGCCAAAAATGGGATTTTGCAAACGGTGCCACGGGGAGCGACAAGTTGGCTAGAATGAAAGAGCTCGCCGAGGAGGTGAAGATGGTATACTTGGTGGTGGCTACGGTGGTGTATATGATGGTGGAGAGGGTGGTGAAACTTTGGAGCTTAATGGGTTCATGGTGGAGAAATGAGGAAGAAGAAGATGGTGGAGGTGGTGTTGTGGTGGTTGTTGTTGTTAGAATGAAGAAGGAGATGGAGGGGAGAATGATGGTGGAATTTGGGGTGAAAATGGTGGAGAAATGATGGAGAAATGGGTGGCCATGGGAGTAAGGGCTGCCATTTTCGTTCTCAGCAAGCTTACTGGAAACAAAGGAGGAGGAGAAGAATAAATGAATGCAAGAGAGAGAAGGAAAGTGGGGTATATATAAAGGTAAAGGAAAACATTATAATAATGTTGCACTTTCAAATCAAAAGGACACACAAGAAGGACTTGCGTTTCCCTCTCCAAAACGCAGCCCTTAGACATGTGTTTAGGCCAAAATGAGCCAAACGCGGAATTTAAAGCCGCGTCCGGGGAGGATGCAAAAGGCTGCGTTTCAACGAAAGGACAAAAGTCATGATGACTTGATTGGGATTGATTGGCAGTGCATTAAATGCAGCATGGAGAGGATCTCCGCATTAAATGCAAAATCCCAGGAGTGAAGCTCGCGTTTGGCGAGAAGAGAGAAAAGTGGGAAAATATCTGGACACTATTCTGGTATCTGGGAAAACACCGAAAACTCCGGAAAAGTCCCAAAAATAAAGTAACTTGAAAAGCTTCCCAAAAATTCTCAAAAATAATAAATATTATAAAAAATTTTTGGTGAAATCGGTTTTCAGGAATTCAATCTCATTTTCAAAATAAAAATCATAAGGTCAACCGTCAATACCGGTCTACACCGGGTCGGCCAGATTTTGATAAAATCTGAAAAATCCCAGAAAATGTCTGAAAGAAGAAATTATAATCTAAGAATTAATATGAAAGCGGAATCTAAAAATTTGATTCCAATTGTAAATTAAAATTCCTGAAATCAACCAGTGATACTGGCCGACACCCAATCCAGTGAAATTTTGATAAATTTAGAAAATCTCAGAAAAAGTGTTTAGATAGAAAAGGTGATTTTAAGAAGTTACTGGAAAGTCGTTTCTTAAAATTCAACTCCGTTTGTAAATTAAAAATCCGAGAATCGGTCAGCGGTACTGGTCGACACCGGTTTGAAGATTTTCAACTTAATTCAGGAAAATTCCAGAAAATCATAGAAAATCCAAAATATTGGAAAACAGTATTTAAAACTGAAATCGGTCAATTTGGAATAACAAAAAGATCAAATTGAGAAATCTACTAGGATCGAGTCCCCGGTTCAGACTAGGGCTGACTCCGAGTTCACAAATCCGAATCCAAGGCAATACGATCATATGAATAATTCATAATACAAAACAAATACAGGAAGTAAATCAAAAATACGATCAGAAAATATGAATACGCAACTAAGTACGTATTCCGGGAACGGGGTGTTACACTTGTCTTCATGCAAATACATTTGATAGACTCTTTTATGTTTGGGATATGTATGTGTATTGTTAATTTTGGATAAATCATACATATACCATGAAGATTAGTGTTTTAATGAAAAATGATTTTTCATTATTAAAATGTGACTTATGATCTTTTTGAGTTTAAATGACTATTTTCATAAAAATGCTATTTACATGATCTTTTAACAATCACATCTTCATTTATTATTTCATGACTTAGTTTCATGATCATTTTGAGCTTTATAGACCATGAGTGATTAAATCTTTTTGTACTTAGTTATGTTTATGAAAAACATATGATTTCATGTTTTTGAAGGATCTTTAACTAGTTTTTCAAAAATTAATTTAACTAGTTATTTATTCTTTAATGTTTATGAGATATACACATGATCCTATTATTGTTTCAATTGGTATCATTGAATCGTTTCAATTGGTATCAATTTGACTATATTTTTTGTATATACTCATATTTTGTTTTCTTATATATGTATGTATCAATTTCAATTGGTATGCTCATTTTTTCATACATATATATGATTTTAATGTGCTTAACTTTCAATTGGTTCACTTTTGTTTAAAGCACAAAATTGTTTATGATAAGAAAATGAAAATTTTTAAGAAGAATTCTCAAGATTTGTTTTATTGAGAAAAATTCAAAATTTTGTTTTATAGAAAAATTCAAAATTTTTGAGTTGTATTGCCTATATGCAAGGAGAGCTTAACATCTCTTATACATATAGATTCATGTTGAGTGTATTGTATATTGAGGAGCTTGACAACTCTTCTTTATGTGGTACACGTGTGTAGGGGGAGCTTCACATCTCCTCTTATGCATTGCATATTATGCGTTATGTGAATTAGGGCTTGTCATCCCTTTTTCATGTAATGTATATGTGTAAGGAAGTTACTTAAACCGTCTTCCTCTTCATGAATGTATATCGCATATAACTATTTATTGATTTGAGTTTACCCCTTTATTGGTTTCTTTGTTTATGACAAAAAGGGGAGAAAAATTTTGTTTTTACTTTAACCCCTTTGTTGATGATTGACAAAAAGGGGGAGAAAGATTTTGGATTTATGCATGTTTTGTGAAAAAGGATTGTTTATGTATATATGTTTTGTTTTACAAATAGGAGAAAAAGAATTTGATTTGTTTTATGCTTGATTAGCATGTTTACTCCTTCATTTGCATGCATGTTTATGTGCTTCATCGCTATATTATTGTTTATTGTGTTATGCATGAGTTAAAGGGGAGCTTCTTTGAAGTTTTACTTTAATCCATGCATATATAACTTCATGAGTTTTGTCATCATCAAAAAGGGGGAGATTGTTGGCCCGAAGGCCCATCACTCTAGTTTTGATGATGATCAACTCATGTAGTTATGTTTACTAATGATCTTGTGTTTAATTAGTGACAGATTTATGATCAAGATCTTAGTAGGTGCATAGATTCAACAAAGGATTTGAAGTCAAGTTTTGGAGCTAGCACGGTGTTTGGACCAAGTCAAGAAGGCTTCAAGTGAAGACTTCAAGAAGATGAAGACTTGTGTCTAGATTTGTTTTAGAAGATTTTGTTTAGTTAAAATGTAAAGGACAGAGTAGTTGGTGGATTGCTCAAGTACATATACACACACACACTCTTGATAGTTTTATTTTTTACAAAAGATTTTCTATTTTAGAAAATACATGTTTGGATTTTGGTTTTCAAGTTTATATCTTTTATCCAAAACCATGTTTAGTGCATAATGTCAAAAATATAGATATTTCACCATGTTTGTGTAGTGGATCATATCCATACACACTATGCTTTAAAAGTTGTTTAAATATCTTATTTTTGTATCATGAAGAAGTTTGGAAAACAAGTTTTAGAAAAATACTAGTTTTCAATTGAGCCAATATTTTCATATTACAAAAATAGTCCAAATCTTTTATAACATGCCTTGATTTTGTGCAAGCATGTTTGTTTATCAAAGTATATTGGTAAAACTATTTTGTAGATTTTTCAGTATTTTATGGGATTTTATTTCAATCAAAAAGACTAAGTTTTTTATCCCTTAAACATTTCTGACCCAGAGCTGGCTGACAGGCCAGGTCGGTCGACCGCACCAAGGGCCGGTCGACCTTACGGTCGGCCGACGTGCACAGAGCTGTGCACGTCTGGCAGCACAGTGGGCCGGCCGACCGGACGGTCGACCGGACCAGAGAGCCTTGCTCTCTGTATCTGGGCGGTCGACCGAGCGGTCGACCGGTAGCTCCAACGGTCGGAAATCCGACCGTTGGCGGTCGACCGGACGGTCGACCGTTAGGCCTGACAGACCCCAACGGCTAGTTTTTCTGAGCCTATAAATTTGGGGGTTTGGTCATTGTTTTTGAACAAGATTTTAGAGATTTTTAGAGCCAGTTTTTTCCCATTCTTTTCAGAGGTTTTCTCCACATATTTGAGAGCAAATATTTCCTATCAAAAGGGAAGATTTTATCAAGAGTGTTTAAAGTGATTCTTTGAGTTTTCCTCCACCATTCTCTTCCTTATTTTTCTCACACAAACACTTGAGCATCCATTGATTATTCATTCTATAGGAGTGTTGTAGTGAGAGTGCTTTTAGGTGATCAAAGTGTTGTGATCACCAAAGATCTTTTCTTTGTACTTTGAGGAGGCGGGCAAGTGTGCTCGCGGTGGTTTAGAGTTCGATTGTGAACTCTTGGTTTGAGGTGCGGCCTCGGCAAGCTTGTGGGGCTTGCGTGTGTACGGGACTAGGGAGTCTGAGGGATTGTAGGTGTTGCGGCACCAAGGAGAGATCCATTGGGATCGAGCATAGTGGAAATCCTTCGTGTGTCGAAGGCGGGGATGTAGAGCAAGTGTGCTCGAACCTCGAAATAAATCCCTTATGTTTGCGATTGCTCACTCTCTCTATCTCTTGTTTATATCTTGCGTGCGATTATTGTCATTACATTTATATGCTTGATATATTGTGTGCTCATATTGTATATACTTGGGATTGTTTGCTAACACTTGTATTCAACCAAGAGAGCCAACGCGGCACCTCAACCCTTATCTAGGGGAATCTAAAGGAGTTTGTTCAGAGCCCTTCACGGGGAATTCAGCAACACTCTTGTGTTATACGTGGTGTTTAGTGTAAGAGTTTAGTTTAGGTCATAATAGTTTTTACTTCCGCATTATTTGGCATTAAGTGACCATTAGATTAGCCATCACCTATTCACCCCCCCTCTAGGTGAACTTACAGTTTATCGATGAACCAAAAAACCTCAAAAACAGGAAGATGATGAAGAAATAAGTGATGAACAGGAAGACGAGAAGAATGAAGACGACGAATCTGCTTATGATGGTGATGACGACGAGAATTAGGATTTCCTGATCTTCTGATATTCAACGTTATTTTGTCTTCTGTTAACAGCTTTTAATGCTCTTTTTTTGTAAGGTCTCTTTCTGACCATATTATGTTATAAATAAAATTTACTTCTATCCGTAAAATAATCTTTCATATTTTTAAAATACATATAAAGTATGCCATATAGTTATTATTTCTGCATCTTATCTGCGATAATGGTCGCAGTACTCATATAATAATTACATATGAAACTGCGACCACGGTCGCTATCCAGTCATAAACAGTTTAATCGTTTTGCATTCAATAAATTTATAAACAGCTACTATGGTCGCAGTCCAAAATTAAACTATATAAACAAATAATACTACGAACATGATCGCAATACTCTCAAATCAGTGTATTTCACTGTATATTTCACTATATATCACAAATTAGAAAATTGCGACTGCTGTTCTTAAACACTGCGACCATAGTCGCAGTCCTACTTCACATGCAATAAGTAAAAAAAATTCGTAGTTTATAGGCGGCTGAGACAACAGTTACAGTGAAGAGCAAACATATAAAACCATACGTAAACTGCGACTATAGTATCAGTCCTTAGTCACTGTTATTACATTTAACTTAGCAAAAAAAATCATCTAAAAAAAATGCTGTCGTGAGTACTGCGACCATAGTCGCAGTCCTTGATCGCATGCTATATGTAAAAACCAATTTAATAGTTCATAGGCGGCTCAGACAACAGTCACAGTGAAGAACAAATATATAAAATAATACGTAAACTGCGATTATACTATCAGTTATTATCACCGTTATTACATTTAACCAAGCAAAAAAAAATGTCCACGACTTGCTCTCGTTAAGCACTGCGATCATAGTCGCAGTCCTTGTCCGAATTCAATATGTAAAAAAAAAATAATTTATACATTACATGCGAAAAAAAGTAAACTGCGATTATATTAAAAATTAGTAAATTTCAAATCAGATAACAAAAAAATTAATAAAGAAGCATTCAAATTAGTTTCGTGATTTGATAAAAATTGGTGGCAGTTTGGCCGCAGTTATAAAAAATAATTGTGACAATATTGACTAACGTCAGAAATATAAAAAAATAATAAACTATACAGATCCACTGTCTTTTACCGCAGGGTATTTAGTAATTTCAACTGTTTAAATAGGCGGGGCGTCCTTTCTAGTGTGGCTAATAATGTGCCACATCACCGCAGGCTGAGAGGGTCTCTCAGCCGTCGGCTGATATACATTTTTCTCATATATATATATATATATATATATATATATATATATATATATATATATATATATCCTAATAGGTCTCTTTAGATTGTAATTTAAGGAGGCGGCATAAAGCTCTAGCATTCCGATTTTTTTCTCACGATCCAACCGCACATTATCATCGTCTTTTTTAAAATGTACACATATAAAAAATCAAGTGAATTGAAGTTCGTTTACTCATTGATCTAATCGTTCTATTTTGTTCTACTGTTAAAAAATCGTTAATGTTTGAACCCAAGAAAATAAAGTAAAAAAATTCTAAATCACGTGATTTTTTTATATATACATCTTAGAACATGAAGATGAATATGTGGTCAGATTGTGAAAAAAAATCAAGATGTTGGAGTTTTAAACCACCTCCTTAGATTTTACTCTAAGAAGATATATATATATATATATATATATATATATATATATATATATATATATATATATATATATATATATATATATATATATATATATATATATATATATATGTATTTGTAATAGTTGCGCGGTAGCAGGCCGACCCTGCTGCCAGCGCGAGCCGCCGGCCACCATGGGCCAACAGCGATCCAACGAAAAATATTTTTTTTTGTTTGAGTTAGGGTAATTTGGGGTTGTGAGATTGATTATGATTAGAATTTTTTGATATAGATACAAAATTTAAATCTAATAAGAAAACTCATTTAATCTATTCTTAATTGATCTCACATTAAAGTTTATTGGGTTTTATCCAGTTTATTTAAACCCGACCCAATAAGAAGAGACCCATAACTTATAACTTTGCGGGTCGGGTGTGATTTAAATCCGATAATCACTGCAGACCGGTTTTTCCAATAGAAACTTCAATTAGCCGTTGCAGGCTCATCCGACCTCTATTTTAGGCGTGTAGATAGCTATTTCAAAGCTTTTAACAAGCACTACAATATTACAGGCACTAGACATGACAAAACAGTAGTTAGTTGACATAAAGAATGTATTGAAGTGCATGTTTACTATGGTTATATGTATCTTTACATGCTTCCGCTTCATCAATATTTATTATATTACTTTATTGTTCTAGCATGATGGATATTAATGTTTACTACAGTAGATAACACACAAATAAAGATATATACATATTCAAGTTGAAGAATTTATAAAAGAGCTTATTTAATTGCGTAGGTAGTTCATGCAGATAATAGTCAGTATTTCAAAATGTGTTTTCAAAAATACTGACATTTGATTTCTATAACTTCAAATTTAATTATAGAAATTATAAAAGAGCTTATTTAATTTGAAGTTATAGAAAAACTATCCTGATATGTGCTTGAAGATCAATTGAAATTTAATTATATAACTTCAAATTTTTGTTTAACTACAGTTTAGAAAAATTCAATCACATTAGATTTTTTTCGTACGTACAAAAGGTGAAAGAAAAGAAAATATAATGAGTCGTTTTGTCAAGTTATATTAAAATTTCGTATATTTTCTATTTATTATAATGATTTTTACTTTTCTTTCACCTTTTCTTACATCCAAATAAAAAATGACTAGTTATCGGAATACGGAAAGAGTAAATACAATGAGAAGTTTTTCTTGGTATTGCTTGAAGGAAAAAGATTATCACCTGCATTCGGAATTACACACCTAAAGTTAAATTATGCTTGACCTCCTCTTCAACAAAGTGAGTCAGATCTGAACTATTCAAGTGACGCCACTCGTCCACATCTTTCTCGAGATCCTCTAATATTAGCTTCAGGGAGGCAGCTTAATTGGTTCCCCCCCAAGTTTCTGATGGTCTCTATATTTTGAGTACCGACCACCTTCAGAAACTCAAATGGACTGGTCGAACCCTTCAACACCAAAGAGATGCATCATTTCAGACTCTTGTAAAAGGTGTCGATCATCTCCGCCACGAACTCTCTCTACTTCTGTCACTCCAGGCGAGCGAGTAAGCTTTGAAGGAGAAGTTTCTGAAAGTTTGGTGGTAACAATCATTGAAGGTGTCACTGGGGGAACCGTCAGCGGAGCGGAGGGAACAGACAACAGTCGCAGAGGAGTCTTCATAGATACAAGCGTGCTGGCTACAAGCAAAGTAGGGCTGGTAATCATTAGGTCCAGATCAACAACCAGCGTTGGAGATTTTGAACTGATAATCAGTTGTAAGCCAGTAGTAGCTGGAGCTGAAGATGTGGTGGGAATGGAGACCGCCTCGCTGGTGGACTCAAGCTGAAGTCCATGTTGACACTCTAAAAAGATAAGCTCCCGGGTAGCACTTCAAAGGTCTGAACGACGTCTACACTCGGCAACATTTACAAAAGTCAGAGTTATGGACGAGCTAATAACCAGGTTTATGCCCACTTAAGAGGCCAAAGCAGGCCTATAAGGTTAGGTCTGTTCCAATATCTAGCCTCATGTGAGCCCAAAAGGGAGCTGGTTTCGCTTATAATCTTATTAAAAGGTCGAAGACACTAGATTCGCACGAAGCTTCAGTTAGCCCCGCTGAGGGCTAATATTAGCTTCGTTGGAAGCTTTCTCACCAACTCCGCTGAAAGCGTGGCTCAGCTCTGCTCTGAGCTAACCTCCTAACTTCGCTTGAAGCTTCACCTGGCTCATCAATTGAGCTAACTTCTAGCCTTGCTTGAGTTCCTGAATATAGCCTCTCCCGAAGCTTTTTATATGAGCTTCACATGAAGCACTCATCTAGCTCTGCAACGAGCTTCGCCAGGTCATATGACCGTTCTCCAATCCCTTATAGGGGATTAGCAGTTATAACTTCACTTCTAATAATAGAGTTAGTTACTTTAGTGGGCAATTACACCCACCCACTTGGTCTCACAATAAGTGAAGACGTGTAGGTGGGTTCCAACACCCTAGCTTCATCAGAGGCTCACTTTTAGCTTCGCTACCAAGCTATATGAAGCCTAGCGCAAAGCTAATTAGCTGATTCAGTCTTGCTGAATTCAAGGGACAGTTACACCCCTATTTTTACTATAAATAACCCCTTGTAAGAGAGAAGAAAGGCTGAAAATTTTTGGAGATCTAAGAGACCTTTAGCCCAAAAGTATCCTCTTGCTTTTAGGCTTCCAAAACCCCAAAGCCTCAACTCTTTTTCATCCAGAGTCCAAACGCTCTAAATCTTCTACCTTAAGAGGATTTTCGAAACCAGGCGAGAAGGAAATTCTCTCGAGAAGGCTTGAACAACCGACCGATTGCATCGTCAACATGATAAAGTGATCACGCGCTGATCAGATTCCCATCGGCATACCTTCCCAGAAATAACAGAGGAGATCTACTTGTAATTTCTTTTTTTCTCGTTCTTTAAGAAGAATTACTGGTAATTTCGCTCCTCGATCTTTTTTGTAAGTTTTCCCCTTCGCATTTTCAATGGAAAATAGTCCAGTCTGCTCCATAGTTGACGTGGTGGAAGGTGCGGACACTGTCTCGTCAGTAACCATCAAGTCCAAAATAACACTGTGATTGGAGCAGTCAATGATAAGGTTTCTACAAAAGCTCTGGGTTTAAAAACACAATACATGAAAAAAATTGATTGCTGAACTCTTCTGATCATTACCTGAGGGAACTGAGGTGTCAACAGTAGTAATCTCAGTGCTAATTATCATTGCTTGGGTAGCCTCAGTGTGGATAACATCTAAGGAAATATCCTCAGCAGCAGTAGTATCAGCCGAAGACATCTCGATGGCAGGGACTATAAGGGAATCCACCTTGCTATCGATCACATCTTCTGGTGCAATTTCAAGGGGTGTGACACCCTCAGCAGCAGTAATTTCAACAAGAGCCTCCCCGATAGCCGATTCCTCGACAGGTGGCTCGATGATCGGTCTTCCTTCTTCAGGGATATCCAGAATCTCCACATTTTCAGATTTATCTCCATGAGTGGCGATCTCACCCTTTTCAGAAGTAGTGGCAACCCCACCAGAAGGCCCAACGTCCAGCTCTTGATCCCCAAGGCCTTCTGAAACAAAATAGGTCGCTTCATCCCCCTCCTTATAGATGAAGAGATCGTCGAGTTTTTCCGCTCCTCCACCAGAGTTCCTTGCCTGCATCTAAGATTAAAAACAAAACAATTAAGCATGAAAGTAAAAAGGGATAAAGGATTACGATGTGAAGAAAATTAAGCTTACCGGAACCTGAGCAGGCTCCCTCGGAGTCTCTTTCTGACCAGGCAATCTGATAATTAAAGGAGGCGGGACTTTCGCTACTGACTCAGTCACTGCACCAGTGGAAGCTTTTTGAGTGTGTCGGTGAGCCTTCTTCATCACTTGCTTCTTGTGAGGCTTCTTCTGGGTAGACTTTTTACGAGCGGTCTCCTTGGGCTCCAGTTTCTTTCGTTTTCGCTTGAAGTGAGTGTCAGGGTCTTCTTCCTCTTCCTCTTCCTCAAGCGAAGCTTTGCCTAC
Organism: Agave tequilana; assembly: GCA_038442645.1. NCBI lineage: Eukaryota > Viridiplantae > Streptophyta > Magnoliopsida > Asparagales > Asparagaceae > Agave > Agave tequilana. The sequence goes on from JAVJIF010019183.1 coordinate 18,587, forward strand.
TCCACTAGTAGCTTTCTGAGCAGCTTCACCACCACCAACATTCTCAAAGCAAGGATTCTCGGTATCTGAAGCTTCACTACCGACTTCAGCTAAGAATTCTGAGAAGCCTGGAACCCGAACTCGCCTCCCTTGGTGAAGATCTGTCGCTTTCTGCTTTAATCGCTTGAAATTGAGCTTGGTCCCAAATAAGTCGACATTGAAGCTTGACGGGTTGGGGTTGGAAGGTTTATACCACTGGCAGAATCCTAACGATATCAGGAGATTAGGAGTTCTATATGGCATGCAGAATTGGGCCTTGGTGCAACCGACGATGAAGTGTCTTCAGGCTCTTGCACCGTCATCAAGCTTCTCATAAACGCCAGGTGGGGATTGGGATTGCCCACGTAGAGCTGGTCATATCCAAACTGGCAAACAAAGTGGTTGGGCACATGTGGCTCCAGATAGCAATATCCCCACATCGATATACTAAGCGGGATGGTCTGATACTGACCAGCCACTTGAATACACCTTGCCCAAGTGAAGATCCTTCGTCCTCGACATCGTGGAACTCTTCACCGTATCTAGCACAGGGAATGGAGGGGAAGCATCGAAAGAGACGACTGTACGTGTCATAGCGACGTATCAACTTTCATGCGCCGGCTATGTAAGTCCGCAGTCATTGCGACTTCTCAATGCGGCGGAGATGCGCAAAACGTACACCCTCTGGCGGCTCTTCTCCTGGCTGTATTATGGCGGGACAGTGCAATGCGAACCATACCATCAAATATGTGTAGTGCATCTCCACCCTAGGGCAAGGCGCATCACGAGGAAGAACTTGCTTCTTACCCTCTTGGTAACTGGCGGTCTACAAAAAGCTTCCATCAACACCTGGAGACCTCGTTAGATGCAGCAAACCATGGCGGGGAGCAATCCAAGAGGTTTGCCATGAGCAAGTTGGACGGTAGGGAAGAGCACCCATGATAAAATTCCGTCATGTGGAGGAGACAGAACTACATACTTCTTTAGCCAGACTGATAAGAAACCGACAAGAAGAGCTTTACGGGACATGGGGTGGTTTGCCTGGCGGTGGAAGCTCTTGAACCTGTTGCCTTTTTCGTAGATGTCATTATCTTCATCCAGGACGACATCCTCATGTTCACTAGATACCATCATTCGGTTGATATCAACTTCTGATATCGGGAATTAAATGTCCTAAGGGGCATCGTCCAGAATGGGAAATAGGTAATCCACCAAAACCTTCATCCCGTTCGCATTCTCTCGAGCATTGTGGACATCCTGCAAATATAGAAATGACACACTAATTCCTGATATGTCTCAAACATCTTCGGGTTGTCCTCCATTTGCTGCAACTCCATTGTACAAGGGAAATACGCGTCATATGGCATCGAACCCATTGAGAGATTGGATATTTCCCATATTTCATGTAGCGCCAAACTTAATTCATCGACGGGGGTGAAGAAGGTCCCAAAGCTGGACAGTACAGCTCGAAGATGGCGTAAAAATTGGGCACACTGATCTCTATCCCATGACAAGTTGCCCTGATCGTCTCGTGGAGTCCAAGCCTCAGCAGATCTGCTTCACAATACTTCAAGACGTAAAATATCAAATCCCTCCACTATGACTTCTGAGCAGGATGTACCCAGCCGAGAGCCCCAAAATTACTTGCCGGGTAGTTGCCTTGAACCTTGACGAACTGGTTAAGGAATGTCTGGGCCATCGTTGGGTTTTCTCCAACAGGAATGTCTTGTCCTATTCTCCCGAGATGCAGACCAAGTACAGCTCTAGGTGACCCACATCGATTGTAGCCATTGAGCATCAAGATCCTTAAATGTACTGAATCGGTGGACCGGGTAACCGACCATCTCATCTTCTTGCAGCGTCGTTACTGATTGGAAATACGAGAAAGGGAACTGCCGCTTGCTTGATGGAAGATAATATCTCTCGCTCTCGATGGTGAAAATCCATTGACCCTCCCAGGTGAGAAGTTGCTAGTCAGTATCAGGTGTTGTATCTCCTAACATAAAATTTGGTTTCTTGTAAACTATCCGGTTATGATCTTCAATCGGGGCGATGATCAAAATATTCCTGGTAACACGCTCGTCAGCTGCAAGAAGCAGAGCGTCTCTTTCTGGTGAACTCTTATCACTGAAGAGTGAAGCCTGACCTTGGAACTGGAAGTGCATACTCCCATCCATTCCTCTGACAGACCCAACAAGTTGTTTAATGGCCCCAATGCGTCGTGGACTACAAATAAGTAAAGACAAGCATGTTAGTACTCAAGAAAAATAAACATGCATGAGCCTTTAGCTGTGCTTAACAGAGCTAGCCTTGCTCTAAAAAGGCTAAGGCATAACCTCGCCTATATGCCAAAGCTAGCCTAGCCTTAAAAGGCTAAGGCATAGCCTCGCGTAGCCTAGCCTTAAAAGGCTAAGGCATAGCCTCGCCTATAAGGTAGAACTAGCCTAGCCCTAAAAGGCTAAGGCAGACATAGCCTCGCCTATAAGGTAAAGCTAGACTAGCCTTAAAAAGCTAAAGCATAGCCTCGCCTATAAGGCAGAGCTAGACTCGCCCCAAAAGGCTAAGACTTAGCCTCGCCTATAAGGCAGAGCTAGACCTCGCATCAAAAAGCTAAGGCACAACCTTGTTTGAGAGTTGATTTTGCTTAAGTAGCGAGTCTTAGCTTCGCCAAGGAGCTTGAAAAATGGTCTTGACTGGAAACTTAAAAGGAAAACCTTTGGTTTCCAATTTTATCTATATGAAGATTAAGGGCAATTCAATCCCTAAAATAGCATGTAAAGCTAAAATCAACAGAGATAGACTCCCTAAGATCACCAATTTTAGGTGAAGTCTCACCAATCTCAAGAGGTCGAGTCTTACCAGTTATAGGATATGTGATGGCCGGAGGAGCGGTCTCCTCTGGCTCAGAGGCTTCGATCTCCTTGCCGGGACGATGCTGAGATGCCATGAAATCTCGGATTGAAGAGATATGGAGGGTGAAAATCCTAATGTCTATTCAAACACTTAAAGGAGGGAAGAGAGTTCTTTTTAACTTTGCCTGAAAAGAGAAAGTGATTTCTCTAAAAAGGACTGCAAAAGTCCTATTTATAAGCCACACGGCCTAAGATCGATGTTGCCGCTTCAGATCCTGAAGCGCTGGCGAGGCTAAAGCACTCAAGTGCTTCGCCTCGAAAAAGGGTGCAACCCCTTCAAGCGCAGGCGAGACTAAATTCTAGACGAAGATAATGGTTTAACTTCACTTTGCAAGCGAAGTTAGCCCAAAGAGTTCCAATGGCGAGGCTATTTAGCCATGAGGTGATGCTAGAGTCCAACTAGCTTCGCCTACCATAGTCTTGCCACGAGGGCAAAGCTAAATCCACATCTTTGTGGTCTTCAACAATCAAAGCAATTCAATGTATTTTGAAATTTGAACCATCCCATTGTAAATTTATGAAAATTTTGAAGAGAGTTTTGTTCACACTCCAAAAAGATAAATTCCCAGACAGTATTTTCAACCGGTCCGAATGATATCTAAATTTGTCGACATTTATAAAAGACGAGTTACAGACAAGCTGACGACCAAGTTTTGCCCATGTTTCCTCAGAAAAATTGAAGGCGTGTAAATTTTTATTTGATTGTAAAGAAAATTACAACCTATCAATAATCTGATTACAAAAGAGAGAAGAATGATTAGATATCCCCTTTGTTTAATATTGTGTTCTTCGTGTAGAGGTGGGAGTGATTTTTATTCTCCATTGACGAGTCAAACTGGAAGCTTGATCTTCAGAACTTCTTGCTCTCATTGGAAGCGCACTGGTCAGGCATAAAATCTTAATCAGTGGCTAAAATCTCAAAGAAATTAGAAACTCAACTTGAACTAAGCAAGTTTATAGAGTTTTCTCCTCCAACACAATGTGTGTTCAGCAGCCTTGTGTTTAGCTTTCAGCCGTCTATAATTATTTGGCTCAGGCCTCAAGCATCAAGTGTACCTTTATGGGGATTCTCCTCCTCTAGCCTATGGCTTCTCGGATTCCTCCTTCACAACTCTCTCCCTTTTTCCCTAACTATTCATAGCTATTTATAGAGAATTTTGGGGTGTAACCAGCCCCTAAAATCTCTCCATAATGGAAAGTTATTCTTGAGGTCTGCGTCTCAAAGAACAACACGACCATCGCGTTTGGTAGAGATTGCAAGGTTCGCAACTGAGGTTGAAATGCGACCTTTGTATTTGACAAAAGATGCAAGGTTCGCATTTGGGTTGAGACGCGACCCTCGCGTTTAGCATGAGGCCGCGTCTGAGGCTGGAACTCGACCTCCGCGTCTGCGAGGTTCGCGTCTGAGGCTTTATCTTCAATAATTTTTAGACAGCCTACAGAACCCCTCCAAAGTTTTCGAAACTCCGCAGTTGACTGAGACGAATTTCGGAATACTTTGGACTTCACATTGATTTAGACTACCATGATTGGACTGACAATCTTTTGAGATATCCTGAGCTTGATCTTGTCTGAATCTGGTCTTCGTGAGTTACTGTTGAACAACTTGAAGCCTCTAGGAAAGATCGTTGTAAGTATCTAGATACACAGTCTAGAACTTATATGAGCTTTGATTTGGTTGTCAGTGTACTGTTGAACCAATAGAGTTGTCGATTGCCTTTGTCAGTGTACTGTTGAACTGATTGCAGAAGCAGAGACATACTTCTTTTATTTGAAGAGAGAGGATGCAACTCTCATGAATGAAGCATTGGATGTGCCTATCATTGGACACGGATGTCGTAGACTTCAAAAGACGCGACCTTCATTTGATATTGAGATGCGGCTCTGGCTTGGTGCTTGAGACGCGACTCTGTGCTTGAGATGTGAAGGTCATGCTCAAAGCTCTTGAATCATGTATGTTTCCATTTGCACTAGAAAACTAAACTGAGTAAAATAAAAAGTTTTAATTACTAGAGGTGTGATATTAACTTAGCAAATTAAATAACTCTACTGGAGGAATTTGAGAGGGTACTATTAGAGGTGTGATGTTATCTTGACAATAGGATCTGGACTTGTGATTTGAACAAGTTTTGTGAATTTGTTATTTTAGTGATGAGAATAACAAGTAAAATTTGATCCGCCGAAGATTATGTAGAGATTATCGTTAGAGGTTTAGTGTAAACATGACTAGAACTCTGTTGGGAATGAAAGTTTACTGTTAGAGATGTGATATTAACATAACAGTGATTGATTTTGCGATCTACACAATTTAAGTGAACCTGTCATTCTATTGAGGAGAATGACAAGTGGGATTTGTTGAGGATCCATGGAGTTTTTTACCGTGAGAGATATAATGTTAACGTGACAGGTTGGTTTCACGATTTGAGCAAATTGAATTGTCATAGGTGAAATTTTAACTTGACAAGGATATGGCTAGAGGTGTGATATTAACTTAGCACCAAGAAGGTCTCATTTTCATTAAGAAAATCGAGAATATTACTGTCATAGGTGTAGTATTAACTTGACAGTGAAATGAATGCTAGAGGTGTGATATTTAACTTAGCATTAGAAGTGTCAATTTCATTGAGAAAATCGAGAGAAGATCATTGTCATATGTATAGTATTAACAATGAAATGAATGCTAGAGGTGTGATATTAACTTAGCATTTGAAAGTCTCAATTTCGCTAGAAAAATCGAGAGAAGATCAATGTCTTAGGTGTGATGTTAACTTAACAATGAAATGAATGCTAGAGGTATGATGTTAACTTAGCATTTGAAAGTCTCAATTTCGCTGGAGAAATTGAGAGAAGATCATTATCATAGGTGTGATGTTAACTTAACAATGAAATAAATAATAGTGGTGTAATGTTAACTTAACATTTGAAAGTCTCAATTTCGTTGGAAAAATCGAGGAGATCACTTTCATAGATGTAATGTTAACTTAACAATGAGATAAATTCACAATTGACCAAAGCAAGTTTGGTCAGAGGTGTGATGTTAACTTGATCGAGATTTGTCTTGCGATCTGAACAAGTTTGATCAGAGGTGTGATGTTAACTTGACTGAGATTTGTCTTGTGATTTGAGCAAGTTTGGTCAGAGGTGTGATGTTAACTTGACCAGGATTTGTCTTGCAATCTGAGCAAGTTTGGTCAGAGGTGTGATGTTAACTTGACCGGGATTTATCTTGCGATTTGAGCAATTTTGTAGACCACCCTATTGAAGAGGATTGGCAAGTTGAAATTTTATCCGCTAGGGATATTTCAAAGTCTTACTGTCAGAGGTGTAATGTTAACATGACAGGTTTGATCTGTAATTCATTCTGTTAAAAAAGTGAGTATAACTTTTTATGGATCTACCATTCCATGGAAGGGAATTGGTAGAGGATTTTTGTGTGGATTTAGGGAATGAGTTATCAGAGGTAACTGTTAACGTGACAAACATTGATTTCCCTGAAAAATGAAGATTTACAGTTAGAGATGTAATGTTTAACATAACAGTAATGAGATTTTGCAATTTAAGAAATTTAAGTGGACCTGTCATTCTATTGAGGAGAATGACAAGAGGATATTGGACCCGTTGGGGATCTATTGAAGTTTTATCGTCAGAGGTTTAGTGTTAACTTGACGGACTCTACTAGAGACTAGAAAATGACTTATCAGAGGTGTAATATTAACTTGACAAGGGTTCGTATACTGTTAGAGCTGTGATTTTGAACATAACAGTACTTTGATTGGACGTGCCATTCTGTGGGAGAGAACGACAAGTGGGTTTGATCCACTAGGGATTATGTAAGTTTTACTGTCAAAGGTATAATGTTAACATGATAGGTTTGATCTGTAATTATTTCACAAAGAAAATGAATGCAGCTTTTTATGGTCCTGCCATTCCATGAAAGAGAATTGGTAAGAGATTTTGGAAGAGAGATTGGGCTCAGGTCCCGTAGGATTATTAGCAAACCCTCAGCTATCAACGAATTTAATATGCTTTTACCAACTACTGTTTTAGTTGGGCTAGCCATGGTATTCCCTTCAGCATGATGAGTTATCGAGGATTTTTCATTTGGCTTAGAAGCTAACTTTTTTCTCTATCCTTAGCTGTTGGAGGCGTCAGATTGTTGTTCCACAAATAAGTTCTAAAATCTTGCTTGAGATTAAAGAAGTAAAAACTCTGTGGGAAACTTGCAGAAAAATTATCATTCCTTGGGAGTACTTCTTTGATCCAAGGTGTATTGTTGAACTTGATCAGGGATAGTACTTTTTAATTTGGAGTAGTACATGATGTACTTCCAGGGGGTTTTTACTCCATGGGGATGACAAATACCGATGGATTGATTTAGACTGTTCAGAGGTAATCGTTGAACGTGACAGTCATAGAAGTCAGATCACCTCGTTGGCTAAGAGATTCAATGCTACATGCTCTTGTAATCTTCCTGACTTACTCTTGCAACTATGTCTTCTACTCGTTCGCCTTGTAAGACTAGTTGCTTTCAGGTGCGACTCTGAGTTACTACTATTTGAGTTAGGAGTGTGGTTTGCAGGTCGTGGCGACAAGTCTCTATCAGTGTAGACTGTGTCATGCCACTTGGATATCAGAACGCCATACTCCAAAATCTCTTCACAAATGCTTTGATTGACTCTCTTTTCTTTTGCTTTGTAGCAAGGAGCGTTGGCACAGATACTTTGATGTCATCTTTAAAGAATCGCGCCAGAAAGAGCTCTCGAGGTCAGCCCATTTCTTGATAGAGCCGGTAGGTAGCTTCATGAACCATTCAGAAGCAACCCCCTTGAGGATGTTAATGAATAAACGAGCTATGCTGGCATCGTTTGATACTACATTCCCTGTTTGAAATTTGAAGTAGTATATGTGTTGGTTCGGCGAACCTTTATCATCGAAGGCGTACAGATTCAGTGCCTTGAACCTGGGAGGATAAGGAGCTGAACCCACTCGACTGAGTATGGTCCGACCACCCCCACTTCTTGAAGATTGCTTCGATTTGAGATAGCATCCAGGTGTTTCTTAAGCTCATTCATCTTCTTGGCATGATTATCTTCTGAATTCTCTAGTTCTTCAGAAGACGAAGACTCAGAATTTTAATATCCAAAGTTATTTCTATTGCCATCAGAGTGTTCGGAGGTAGAGTTTTTGTCCTCCTTCTCTTTACCCTTGCTTTTGTGGGAAGAAGCTATAGTCTTCAGAGTTTTCGTCTTCTTCTTCGGCTTTTTAAGTAAAAGTACTATCATCTTCTTGAGATCATTGATAGACTCTTATTGGGCTTGAAGCATCTGGTGTTGTGTCTGTTGCACTCGAGTTTGCTCCTCAATTTTTTTGGCTATCTCTTCTGTAATATCAACCATATATGCGAAGGCTTCTATCTCCTTATAAGAGTTAAATAATGGGATGTCACGACGGCAGAGTGCTCATCGTCTACTCAATCTCTCTAGCCAGCAAATTGTAGTTAATTGGAGAAATTGCTCTGGTTCGAATTCGAGTACATTGGTAAATTTCTTCAGGTTTGATCATTATTTCTTTCAAGCCTAAAAAATGTTCAGTATCTGACTTCTCAGAATTAAGGGCAAGTTGCTTCCCTTATACTTGCTTGGTGTGGCGCTTGGACCAACCATGTTGGAAGTCATCTCCTGGTACTCAGCGTCGGAGAACAACTTCTTGTGAGATAGCCGTCTCTGGAGGAGTTTGAGTTTGAAGCCTTTAATAATAAGCTAAAAACTAACGGCTTAATCATCTGAAAGTTGCAGTGACAATCAGAGATCACCACTGAGATGAACTGCTTGCAATGGCACTGAGAAGCGAATGGATGAGCATTCCTCTTTCTCGTCAAATAGTCCCTTAGATCCGTTGCAGGGGTATCTGAAGAACTAACCTCGAACCCATGGGGGTGAGATCTTCTCAGTTAACAAATAAACTTGGCCTCTTGGTGCTAGGCATGAACCTCGCGTTTTTGAAGTGGAACGCGATGGTCGCATTCTGGTGCAACCTCCTGCTGAATGCTGGTCTCGCGCTTCTAAAGAGAAACGTGAAGGTCGCGTTTTGACACTGTCAGATGCTGAACGCGACCTCGCGTTTTAGAATTGAAACGCAAAGGTCATGTTCTGGCGTGGCCTTAGCTGAACGCGGATCTCACATTCTTGGAGTAAGATGCGGAACTCGCGTTTTGACACAGCTTGAGGCTGAACGCGAACTTCGCGTTTTGGCGCTAAAACGTGCAGCTCATGAAGGCGAGCATCGCGTTTTGTCACAGAAACATGAGGCTGGATGCGAGCTTCGCGTTTAATGCCAACAACACTATTTTCAGCTTCTGTTTGCTGATGGCGAGTTCAATGTCTTCATCGACGATCAGCAATGCACTTGGCTCGCAGAAGTTGATGCGAAGCCCTGCAAAATTGAGTTTGCTGATCCTTGGGAGAAGTTTGGTAGCGAGACTGGCCTTCGCTACTGTTTTGGTCGTGAGCCAAGACACTGGCCTTGCGGGTCCCTTGAGAGACGTTGTCGCAAACTATGTTGGCTCCACGGAAGGTTGTCAGAACCTCAAGAGAGGTTAGCCACTTGCTTTGTCAAAAAGCGTATGGGATTCTCTTTATGGAGTCTCTGAATAGACTTGAGAGTGAGTCTTGCTTATGACTTTGGGGCTAATGGAGCCCGAGAAGAGAAGTTGTTTGAACTTCTCTTGATCAAATTCGACGATGAGCAATTCGACGGTTGATCCGAGAAACTTGAGGTCAGCTTGCGCTACAACTTTCTCATTGGTAGAGAAAAATGTCCCCAGCAGAGTCGCCATTTTTTGTTTCTTCGAGAAAATTAAAGGCGGGTAAATTCTTTATTTGATTGTAAAGAAAATTACAACGAATCAATAATCCGATTACAAATGAGGGAAGAATAGTTGGATCTCTCCTTTGTTTAATATTGGGTTCTTCGTGTAGCAGTAGAGAGTGATTCTTATTCTCCGTTAACGAGCCAAAGTGGAAGCTTGATCTTCGGATCTTCCGATCTTCTTGCTCTCATTGAAAGTGCATTGGTCAGACATAAAATCTTAATCAATGGCTAAAATCTCAAAGAGATTGAAAACTCAACTTGAACTCAGCAAGTTTATAGAGTTTTCTCCTCCAACACAATGTGTGTTCAGCAGCCTTGTGCTTAGCTTTCAGCCTTCTGTAATTATCTAGCCTCAGGCCTCAAGCATCAAGTGTGTCTTTTTGGGGATTCTCCTCCTCTAGCCTATGGCTTCTTAGATTCCTCCTCCAGAACTCTCTCCCTTTCCCATAGCTATTCATAGCTATTTATAGATGATTCTTGGGTGTAACTAACCCCTTAAATCTCTTTATAATGGGAAGTTATTCTCCATTATATAGAGAGAAAATGGGGTGTAACTGACCAAGTTCGTGGCTGTCAGTTATAACAGAAATGTGGGTCTCGCGCTGGACGCGGAGCTCGCTCCGATGTTGAGATGCAGAGCTTACAGGCTCACGTCTGTGTTGGAACGTGGAGCTCACAAGCTCGCATTGAAGTTGAAACGCGAAACTTCTCAGGCTTGAATTTATGTTAAAACACAAAGCTACACACGCCCGCGTTTTAATGTTGAAACGTGAAGGTCTGCGTCTCAAAGAACAGCATGACCAAAACGTTTGGCAGAGATTGCGGGTTCGCGTCTGAGGTTGGAACATGACCTCTGCATTTGACAAAGGACACGAGATCCGCGTTTGGGTTGAAACACAACCCTCCCGTTTGGCATGAGGCCCGCGTCTGAGGCTGGAACGCGACCTCCGCGTCTGCGAGGTTCGTGTCTGAGGCTTTATCTTCAGTAATTTTTAGGCAACCTACAACCCATCCTCAAGGGACAAAGTAATGACTCAAAGCTTACTCATCCAGTGAAGTAGACAGTAAGTCAGGTATTGCCTTTGAATAGGGCTAAGCCGATCTATGAGGCTAAGCCAGTTCAACACTTAGCCTCACATGAACCCAAGGGAATAGCTTCGCTTGAAACTTTATAAGCCTTGTTAAAAGGGCTAATTTTCTAGCGTCGCACGAAGCTCTTCGAGCTCCACAGAGAGCTAACTTATAACTTCACCTGAAGCTAATTCTAATTTCGCCTGAAGCTTTCTTATAGCCTCGCATGAAGCTCTTAAGAGCTCCACAGAAAACTAACTTATAACTTCGCCTGAGGCTAATTCTAGCTTCATCTGTGGCTAACTAGCTACGCCTGAAGCTTCCTGATAGCTTCACTTGAAGCTTTACCCACCCTTGCTGGAGGGCTTGCCCGGTCAATAGTTGACCAAGTTATTAATGGGTTAACCCCATTACTTTAGTGGGGTTAATGCGACTTTAAGTGGGCGGTTATACCCGCCCACTTCGTCCCACATTAAGTGGAGACAGTCAGATCAAGCGGCCATTAAATAGGCTCGCGCGAGCTTGACTAGCTTTGCGAGGCCTATATTTAGCTTCACATGAAGCTTTATAACCTCGCGCAAAGCTCAAAATAGCCTCAAGTGTGAGGCTAGCAGACTATTTCAGTCTTGCTGAATTTTTAGGGCAATTATACCCCTGAGAGCCCATAAATAGCTCATTCTTGGGATGAGCTCGGGGCTGAAAGAGAGAACTGAGCATATTGGCAGAGATTTAAGAGAATCTTTGAAAGCATTTTGGTAAATCAAGAGATCTACTCTCTCGTTTCTAAGAATTCAGTGAATTGTTTGGTCAGAAAAGTAGCGCGAAGTAAAATTTTTATGAGTGGATGAAAAAGTTACAATGAAACGATTCTGATTACAAAAGAGGAGAGAATAACTGGTTCTCCCCTCTGTATAAGGCTGGTTTCTTCGTGTGGGATGGAGAGTGATTCTTGTTCTCCATTGACCGGTCGAATGTCAAGAGTCTCTTCGGGATGCTCTCAAAGATCAATTAGAAGGGAGCTCTGTTTTTAACATACTAAGTGTTTAGAGCCCACTGATTACTTTTTTTCTCCTATCTCTGAACTTTTGAATAAGCAAGAGGAAAGCAATAAGCTTTTAGCTTGAGAATTTTCTGCTCTCAATTTTTAAGAGTCTCTCTTTCTCTTTTCTGCTCCAAGAGTCCTCTCCTTCTTCATAGTTCCTCAGGTTATTTATAGGGAGTCATAGGGGTATTATTGTCCCCTAAAATCTCTCTATAATGGGGATTAACTCTCACATTACGTGGGGAGTTAATTGACCCAGTAATAGAGATCAGTTACAATAAAAACGTGGTCTCGCGCTGGACGCGGACCTCTTGTTTGTATAGATGCAGGGCTATAACCTGTGTCTCCGCCAGAACTCAGAGTTGCTCAGACCTGCGTTTGAAGTGGAGCATAGAGTTGCTCAGATCTGCGCTTGAAATAGGACACGGAGTTGCTCAGACTTGCGTTTGAAGTGAGACGTGGTGTTCCTCAGACCCGCGCCTGAAGTGGAGCACAGAGTTGCTCAGACCTGCCTTGAAATAGGACACGGAGTTGCTCAGACTCGCATTTAAAGTAAGACACAGGTTTTCTCAGACCTGCGTCTAAAGTGGAGCACAGAGTTGCTCAGATCTGCGCTTGAAATAGGACACGGGGTTGCTCAGACTCACATTTGAAGTGAGATGTCAGGTTCTTTAGACCCGCGTTTGATGTCCGTTTTTCTTCTTGGATGCGAGGTCTACGTTTTAATTGAGACGCGACCTTCATGTTGGGAGGTTCACGTCTAATGACTTATCTTTAATAATTTTTAGACAGCCTACAGAATCCCTTCCAAAGTTTTCGATACTTCGCGGTTAACTGAGACGGATTTCGAAATATTTTGGACTTCGCATTGATTTTGGACTCTTCGTGATTGGACTGGCAATCTTTCGAGATGTCTTGAGCTTAATCTTATCTAGATTCTACTCTTCGTGAGTATACTGTTGAACTGTTTGAAGTCTTAAGGAAGATTCTCATAAGTGTCTTAGAAACTCACTCTAGCACTTGTCATGAGCTCTGGTTTTTTTGTCAGTGTACTATTGAACTGATTGAGTTGTCGATTATTTTTGCCAGTGAACAGCTGAATTGATTGCAGAAGTAGGGACATACTCCTTATTGTGAGAGAATGCGGCCCTCATAGACACAATTGTCATGCAGACGTGAGCTTCAACGGAGTTGAGATGCGACACTCAGTTGATGTCGAGACGCGACTCTCAATTGTTGTTGAGATGCGGCTCACAGTTTGAAACGCGAGGATCGTGATGGATGCTTCCAGACGCGGACGCGAGTACCGCGTCGGACGCATGTCTAGCTCAGATCGAGCTTGAGATACGCGCCGCGTATCTCGGCCACTAAAAGGCCTATAAAAGACTTGGGTCTTTCAACAGTCAGTTCATTTTGACTGTTCATCATCTTCGATCAGGCCTGCGTCTAAAGTTCAAAAAGCTCTTAAGCTTTCTCGAAACCTATAAAGTTTCGAGCTTTTTTCCAATCTTTTCAAAGGTTTCACCATCAAGATGGCTCCAAAACCGAAGCAAACCACTTTTTCGTCGAGCGTCACCGTTGCGTCGACCACTTTAGGTGGTTCTTCTTCTCAGAAAGCCCCCATTTATGGTAAGTTAAATGGCTTTTGCCATTAGAACACAAAGAGACATTGTCTCTTAACTTCTTTTGAAGTTTCAAAACTTCTATTGAAGTTGAACAGTCGACACGGATCTCACTGGTCCGCGTTTAATTTATAAACGCAGTTTCTCGCGTTGATAAGCAGAACACAGGTCTTCATGATCCTTGCATTTTTCTGCTTTATCAACGCTACCTTTGCGTCTGAGAATTGAACACGAGTCTAGGAGAGTCTGCGTCTTGAGACTTCAAAACATGTGTCTCATTTGTGAGATTCGCGTTTGAGTCTCAGGACTTAGAAATTTTCTCTAGTGTGGAGTCTAAACGCGACTTCAAGTGAGCCTCGCGTTTTAATCACAAAATGCGGGTCTTATTTGTTGAGCCCCGCACTTGAACTCCAACACTTTGATGTAATTTCACTATTCTCAAAGTATTAACTTTGTATTCTTCTTTTTACAGTGAGGTATTCCTCGAATCCTCTGGTGAAGAAGACGTCATTTTGGCCATGTAGGTGGACCGTATCCAGATGTCGCCTCTGGCCTCAGCAGGACTGTGCCGGCTTTCACCTGGAAGGATCGAGAGCGGTGAACCAAGTTAAGTCAGGCAAGCTCGCAGACTCTCCTAAAGCTCATCACGGACGGGAGATTTGAATCAGATGCCTGTTCGCTACTAAGAAAATCGGATTTCTTATTCGGAGACTCCATTAATGTGGATGCAGAGGTGATGTTTGACGACAGGTACAAATGGCTTCGTCGGCTTGGAGAGCGTCGCTTCTTTCTTTCGGACATGGAAAGGATGTTTTCTTTGTCGTCCATTCAATCGATGTCCCTTCATTAACCGATGGAGTAGGATTTGACAGAGGAGCAATATGAAGTTTCTCTCAGGTAGATCTCTCATCACACGACAGTCTCAGCAGATCATGATAGGAATGTAATCGGACTACTATCAGGTTCTTCCAAGACGAAGTATCCTTCAGGTAAGACCTCTCATCAGGCGGCCATGATCATTAACCAGTTTGTGGCTGTACATGGTGATTTACCAAAAGGTGAATTTCAGGTGTTGGGATGGGTCCATTCTTCGGACAAATATTAGTGGTCCAGGATGGTGAGCTTCATCCTTGAAGATCTAAAGGACGAGCTACTAAAGATCGGTCTTTATAACGCTATTCGGGCTGTTTAGTATGGCATCACATAGAGCAGTCATCATCTTTTTGCTATGTTAGAGCATACAATCCGGAGACGTGCATGTTCTTCACCTCGATCGTGGAGATGGGATTCGCTTTTCATGAAATGTACGAAGTCTTTGGGTTAGCGATGGGAGACATTTCATATAAAGAATATGTCCCATCGGCCGAAGAACTGCACTTGATGGAGGAGAGTACCCCTATAGTATATGCGACATATTGGGAAGTGTTGTGTCACTTTCACATTTGCACTGAGCTCACTGGTTTGAGGTCTGGAGGGGTCAAACAGATGGCCTGGGTAGATTACCTTTTCAACGGTCTGGGGGACAAGACCAACCAATTGACTCGCCTTGCTCCAAGCACAGATGCAGAAATTAAGAAGAGGATTAGCATATCAACGACCTCATATATCACAGAATCAGCCGAAGATACTTTCAGACCAGGCACAGTCTTTGAAAGTTTTCATCATCAAGCCAAGATTCCTATTACTAATGGGGCCTTGCTAGTTGGATTCTTAATGTTGTGGTTAAAACGGTGTGTCATGCTGAGATTTCCCTACGAAGTTATAGTGACTGGTGTGGTATACCCCACTATCCTACTGGCATTTGGCCGAAGTATTGCCCTTCTTCCAATGATGGTGGGATGTATTCAGAGTAGGCTTCGAGCATTAATCAAGACATTCTGCAAAGTGAAATTTCTGGTAGATGATGATGGCAATGTGCTTATTGACCAGCATGGTGCTCCTGAGGTCAAGGTGCCTAATCCCAGAGTTGAACTTCCTTATACTTACTTGGTAGCATGATATGTCATGTATTGCCCATCTCTGATGACAGTCACGTACACATCAAAAGACTTTGTGCCTTTCTTCAGAAGTTGGAGTGCTCGTCTTGGCAGCATACCTATATATTCTACATCAACAGGGCCATTCAGAGTGACTCCAATTATCAATTGGTCTGATGTCTGTAGGCTGTCTAAAAATCATTAAAGACAAGTTGTCAAAAGCAGAGTCCCAAACTCCAGACGCAGGGCTAATCATAGCCATCAAAGCAGCGCCAAGACGCGAGGGTCGAAACCCACG
Source organism: Agave tequilana (assembly GCA_038442645.1). Classification (NCBI taxonomy): domain Eukaryota; kingdom Viridiplantae; phylum Streptophyta; class Magnoliopsida; order Asparagales; family Asparagaceae; genus Agave; species Agave tequilana. Next base: position 34,396 of record JAVJIF010019183.1, read on the forward strand.
TCTCAGCAGCACCGCAGCACCAAGGCGCGAGGGTCGAAACCCGCGTCTCAGCAGCACTGCAGCACCAAGGCGCGAGGGGCGAAACCCGCGTCTCAGTTATAACTGCCCTTGTTATGGGGCACTGCCCACATAACGGGGAAGTTAACCCCCATTATGGAGCGTTTTTAGGGGGCACGTTCACCCCTGAAACCTCTATAAATAGCCCCGTTGCTATGGAGGGTCGGTCGGTCAATTAGATCAGAGAATTCGGGGAGAAAAACTTGACTTAAGAGCTTCCACAGAGAAGGAAAGAGAGTTCAACTCTTCAAGTAACTTGCTGCGTACAAGTTAATCTTTGCCTATAATCTCTTTGAGATTTCTGGTCGACAGAGCTGTGTTACTCCGTCCGCCAACCGAAGAGAAGATCCCTAAGAGTTCCTGACGTTCACTCGGTCAACGGAAAACAAGATTCACTTTCCATCGCCACCTGAAGAACCCAGCATTAAACAAAGGGAGGACTCAAGCCTCAATATCCTCCCTCCCTTGTAATCGGAGTATAAGTCCGTTGTAATCTTTCAATTGATTCAAGGAAATTTTACGCGAATTTTTCTCCTAACAAACAAGAGATGGCGACTCCGCTGGGGAGAACCTTCTCCACTGACGAGCAAGTGGTGGCGTAAGGTGACGTCATTTACATGGGGAAAACGGTCGAATCACTTATCGTGGAATTCGACCAAGCAAAGTATGAAGAGTTCCTTTCTTCCGGCTCCAAGAGCCCAAAGGCCCGTGCCTACCGCAGAGTCTCTACGGAAAAATGCCCCGAAGTCCGCCCTGAGATTCTCTCAGATGTGGCAGCTCCGAAGGATGTTGTGGTCAATCGCGCCAGGCGTAGCACCCGCGCCAACGTCTCTCAGGAGACCCGCGTGGTCAACCTTTCTGGTGTTCAGCCAGTCCATCCTCTTCCTCAGCACCAGGTCGTCGGGGGTTCCCTTCCACCCCACGACGGAACCGGAACGCTGAACAACAGCAAGAGAAGGGTCTGGTACCTGTTTTCACACTTCGGGGAGAAGTCATGTGGGTTCATCCCGACCCTGTGGATGGCCAGCAATGGACCACTGTAACCAGCAGGAAGTCCAAAGGCAAAGCTAAAGCTTCATCCTGTAATGTGGTATGTGCCTCTTCTCGGGAAGCGGAGACTGATGTTCCCTCGCTCACTGATTCAGAAGAGGAAACGTTAGCTTTGGCCACAGAGCCCAACCAACTTGTGGCGGAAACCCATTCGGGTCAGTCATATTTGAAAAAGTATGACGAAATGGTGGCAACTCCTCCAAAACCCGCTATGGAATCAGCCAAGCCCTCCACAAAGCAGCCCTGGAGAGGCAGAAAGAGCTTCGATTTTCCAAAGTTCTCTCGAAAGACATCGCGGAAGGATCCACAGCACTTTATCGCTTTGATGTCCTGGCTCAACTGGCCAATATCCAAGCTCGAATTACTCTTTATGAGCTCCTCAGGCTATCGAAGTCAACCAGAGAAGCTCTGCAAGAGGCCCCAGCTAATGTTGAGGTTTTTATGACCCAGGTACCAATTGGACCACAGGAGGAAGATGTAAAGGATTGCCTCCACGCCTCCCAAAATGCTCCCTGCATCACCTTCACGACAGATGATATGCAAGTTAAGGGGAAACGTGATCGACCCCTATACTTCACAGGGTATATTGGATCATCTGAGGTGAACTTTGGATCATCTGAGGTGAACCACATTCAGGTAGATCCCGGGTCCGCATTAAGCATTATGCCTCGCCGGATCATGCAACATCTAGGGATTCCTACTCACCGTTTGAGCTCTACCCAGACTATCATTTATGGGTTCAATGCTAATGGTACCCGTCCAATGGGGAAGATCAAGCTCAAATGCCAGATCGGGGACCTAAGGTCGGAGGTGACATGCTACGTGATAGATGCTGACACCTCCTATAATTTGCTGTTGGGACGACCATGGATTCATCGTAATTCTGTCGTTCCCTCCACTCTCCACCAAGTCATGAAATACATCGACGGGAGTGGAAAGGTGCGAACGTTGATTGCCGAAAGGCATCCGTTCAAGGGAGTCGAGAATTATTTCACAGATTCTCTCCTGTATCAGGACTCTGTGGAAACAAACGAAATCCCGCAACCAGAGGAGCCAGACTCTAGTAATGAAGCCGACACCGAGCCGGAAAAAGAAGAGTGCATGTGGGAACTAGATCCACTTGTAATGAGCACTAATAAGCTCGATGTTGATAACACCGCCGATGATGTAGGCGGATGGTATATTAATGAAGAATTAGATTTGGCGTATTTCTCTGTATTTGCTTCTGATTCAGTGCCGTCAGACACTAGTACCGAGGTGGATGATGATCTCTGGTCGGCAATGGATGCTTTGACATCATTGCATGTACCAGTGAAGTCGTCCTTCGAAACGTACCAAGATGCCGGCAATGCGCAAGAATCAATATTCATGGTTCCAGCGAGACTGAAAGGCCAAAAACCAATTCTTTTTGGGCGAATTACATCCAAACCGATGTCCCGTGAAGAATCAGAAGGCGAAGAGGAACCCCCTCAGTTCGGTCATTATGAGCCAAAGGCACTCAGAATGATAGGAAGCATGGGGTATGATCTAACAAACGGACCAGGGTTAAATTTCGGCAAAGGAAGGAGAACACTACTCCGATCTTTTGTGCCAAAAGGGAAAACCCCTGATTATTATCATCAGACTCGCAGGGGGTTGGGCTATGTGTCAACTCCGATCCCATCAGCTTCTGAGTCTGAGAGTCATTATGCCATGATTACTCCTCGGGTACGTCATCGTGGGAGTCAGATGTTAGTGTCGGCAACATCTTCAGAGAACTTTCAGTGAATATGGTTTCAACAAGCCACCTGAAAGATAAAGATGAAGAAATGATCCAATCTGATACGGATCCTTGGATCAAACACTTAAATGCTCTTTGGGATACTCGCTTTGAACAGCGCGAGCCACCCACAGAGGACAAGGCTTCTCAGTTTAATCTAGGAGATGAGGCTAATCCTAAGCCCATCTTTATAAGCGAAAGCTTGTCGCCCTCCGAGAAAGAAAATTTAATATCTCTTGTGCGAGAATATATAGACGTCTTCGCCTGGAATTATGAAGACATGCCTGGACTTGATCCTCAAGTGGCTATGCATCGCATCAACATTAATACAGACGTAAAGCCTGTCAAACAACAACAGAGACGGTTCCGTCCAGAACTAATGGAGGCAATTCAATCAGAAGTCAGAAAGCTTATAGACTCTGGCTTCATTAGGGAAGAACAACATCCTGATTGGGTAGCCAACATCGTCCCCGTTGCTAAAAAGAACGGAAAGATCTGAATCTGTATTGATTTTCGTGATCTAAATGAGGCCTGTCCCAAGGATGAATTCCCACTGCCAATCACAGATGTCATGATTGATAACACATGTGGATTCGAGCGAATGTCCTTCATGGATGGATTTTCAGGATATAATCAAATCAAAATGTATCCTGATGACGAAAAACATACCTCTTTCAGGACACCACTGGAGGTATACTGCTACACCGTCATGCCCTTCGGACTGAAGAATGCAGGGGCGACATATCAAAGGGCCATGAATACTATTTTCCACAAACACATGCGCAAAACGGTGGAATGCTATGTTGACGACATCACAGTAAAAAGCCGTGCTAAAGGTGATCATATAGTCGATTTAAAGGCTATCTTTGACCTCATGCGGGCCCATCAATTGAAGATGAACCCTACCAAATCCTTTCTGGGGGTGGCTAGCGGCAAGTTCCTAGGGTTTGTAGTGACTTCCACAGGAATTCATTTGGACCCGGAAAAGGTTCGCGCTATCCAGGAGATGCAACCTCCGAGAAACCTCAAGGAGCTCAGGGGATTGCAAGGATGATTGGCGTACATCCGAAGGTTTATCTCAAATCTCTCCTGAAGATGCCAACCCTTTACCAAATTAATGAAGAAGGGTGTTTCGTTCATTTGGGACAACGCTTGCCAGCAAGCATTTGAGGAAATTAAACAGTACCTCACACAGCCACTAGTCCTTGCAGCTCCAGTGTCCGGAAAACCTTTCCTGGTATACGTCCGAGCGATGGATCATTCTTTAGGAGCCTTATTAGCTCAGAACGATGATCAAGGACGAGAGCAAGCGATTTACTATTTGAGTAGAACAATGATCGGGGCTGAACACCGGTACAACCCGATCGAGAAGGAATGTTTGGCGTTGGTGTTCGCTGTTCAGAAAATGTGACACTATTTGGTAGGCCAGACAATAAACGTCATATCAAAAGTCAACCCCCTGAGGTTACTTATGACAAAGCCTTCATCGTTAAACGGCCGACTGGTAAAATGGGCCATATTGCTATCCCAATATGAAATGCACTTTTTACCACAAAAAGTTGTGATGGGACAAGCTGTGGCGGATTTCCTGACTGAGCTTCCAGATCCGAGGGCAGCCAAACTTTACGAGGATCTCCCGAACGAGGTCGCTGAAGCCTGCCAGACTCAGACATCCTTCGAAAGGCAAGTGTGGTAACTTTTCTTTGACAGTGCATCGAGAACAAGCCCAAAAGGACATATAGTGGCAGGAGTAGGAGTAGTACTCGTCTCCCCATAGAACTATGTGATTTCTCGAGCTGTCTCGTTAACCGAGCCTTGTTCCAACAATGTAGCGGAGTACAATGCCCTCTTGATTGGGATGCAACTCGCCGATGAGGTTGGCGTTAAAAATCTCGAGGCATATGGTGACTCTAAGCTCATCGTCAGCCAAGTTCGCGGGGAGTACGAAGTCAGACATGAAGATCTAGTAACCTATTACAACGCAACTGTCTACATGGCCAAGAGGTTCACCAACTTTTACATTGACCATGTACCACGCAAGCAAAATGCGCATGCAGATGCACTAGCGTCCCTCGCTGCCTCCTTAGCTCTTCCGGCTGGAGCAGTAGAGAAAATATTTGTCCACAGCCACGACCTGTATTGCCCAAGAATTGCCCCTGAGGACTACACGGAGCCAACAGGAGATCGTCAGGACAAGGAAGTGCTTGAGTCGTCAACCGGTCCAGAGTCTAGAGACTGGCGGTTCCCTTACATTGATTATGTCCTATACGGCTTCCTGCCTAAAGACACCAAAGAAGCGGCTGCCATTAGAAGGAAAGCTCCCAAATTCTACTATAATGCGATCACACGAACATTGTATTGTCGATCGCATGACGGGATCTTGCTTCGCTGCCTTTCACAAAAAGAGGCACAGGAGGTATTGAAAGAAGCCCATGACGGCATGTGTGGAACCCACCAACTTGGCCCAAAACTTGCAAATCGACTCCAAAGGTTAGGATATTATTGGCCTAAGATGATCGCTGACGCCATCACTTATGCCAAAAGATGTCACGCCTGCCAAGTACATGGTAATTTCATCCATCAAGCACCAGGGTACCTTCACTCTACGACCTCTACCTGGCTATTTGAGATGTGGGGGATGGATGTAGTTGGCCCTATCAGCCCACCATCATCAAAAGGACATCGGTTTATCTTAGCTATAACCGACTACTTCTCCAAATGGGCTGAGGCCATTCCTTTGAAGGAGGTAAAGTCATCTGATGTGATCAAGTTCGTTAAACATCATGTCATTTACCGTTTTGGTGTACCTCGGCGAATCGTCCATGACAATGGGCCCCAGTTCATCAGTCAAGCTTTCCAGAGGTTCTGCACTAAATACAGAATCCAGAGTGTATCCTCAACGGCATACTACCCCGCCGCTAATGGTCTCGCAGAAGCTTTCAACAAAACCATCGGCAAGCTTCTCAAGAAATTCGTCTCGAAAAGTCAGCGTGACTGGGACGACAAGCTAGGTGAATGCTTATGGGCCTATCGCACAACTGTGCGAACCCCAACTAAAGCTACGCCATTTTCTTGGTATATGGGTGTGAAGCCGTGCTTCCACTGGAAATCCAAATTCCGTCTCTATGCGTCGCCCTGACAGCGGAGATGACAAGTGAGGAGAAGCAGCGACAGTGACTCCAAGAATTAGAGGCCTTGGATGATAAATGTCTGCAGGCCCAACAACAAATCGAGCTCTACCAAGCCCGGATTACCAGAGCCTTCAACAAGAAAGTTAAAGTGTGAACTTTCAAGAAGGTGACCTTGTCTTAGCTGTCAGAAGACCTATGGTGATGACACATAAGACAAAAGGAAAAATCCAGCCCAAATGGGAAGGACCATTTGTAGTAGAGTCGGTCTACTCAAATGGATCATATCGCCTCATAACTGCAAATGACGATACACTCATGATGCCAATCAATGGCAGGTTCCTGAAGAAGTACTATCCTTAATAGTACTCCTCCTCTGATCAAGTTAAAAGTACACCTCTGATCACAGCTCCAAATCCAAGAAAAGTTTCCTTCTTTTATTAGGTCACATCATGGTAGATCAGTGACAAGCTAATTAGGCATTGATTGTACCATTAAAGAAACAAAAGATGAAATTTGGATTCTAATGTTCCTATCTTCATTAACGTCCGACGCCTCCGACGGCTAAGGACAGAGGAAAATGTTGGCTTCTAAGACCAACATAAGTCTTCGACAACTCATCATGCTGAGGGGAATAGCATGGCTAGCCCAACTCAAACGGTAGTTGGTAAAGGCACCTCAAATCCGTTAATAGCTGAGGGTTTGCTAAAAATCCTAAGTGGATATAGTTTCACTCTCTCCTCCAAAATCCCTAACCAATTCTCATACACAGAATGGTAGGTCTACAAAATATAATCATTGCTACGTTAACACTATACCTCTGGTAATGAAAATTTTCAATACTCCCTATCAAGTACAAACCTTACTTGTCAACCCTATATGGAGTAGCAAACCTTCAAATTTGTCAGGTTAACACTATACCTCTGGCACTTCAAACTTCACTTGTCAATTCTCATCAATAGAATGGCAGGCCCTCAAATTGCTCATATCGCAAATCAATTTTGGTCAAGTTAATACCACACCTCTGACAAATTACTGTTAAGTTAACATTACACTTCTAACAGTAATTAAGTTGCTGCCAAGTTCAATGTTAAAACCTCTGACAGTCATTTTCCCTCAGACTTCCATATCAAAGCTGAAATGAATGATGCTAAGTTTAATACTACACCTCTAGCGTTCAAGTCATTGCTAAGTTTAACAATATACTTAAGGCCATGACTTTCCCTCGGACTTCCTTGTCAAAGTCGAGATGACCAATGCCAAGTTTAAAATTACACCTCTAGTATTACCCTCGCTGCCAAGTTAAACATTACACCTATGACAGTGATACTTTTAGTTTTTCCAAATAAAGCTGAAATACTTTTGAGTCAAGTTAATATCACACCTCTGACTCACACCCTTGTCAAGTTAACATCACACTTCTGACAAGACTATATTTGATCCGTTAGGTTAAATATCACACTTCTAACGGAAAAAGCTCTCCTAGATCCCCCGAATCTAGTCTTACCTGTTATTCTCGTCAACAGAATAACAAGTCCACCCAAAAATATTGTTAGGTTAACATTATACCGTTAACAATGTTTTCATTAAATCCCCCAACTGATCTTAATCAAGTTAATCACAAACCTTTGATAAAAGTTCATTCTCCCTGGGGGCACAAATTCCACCTGTCACTCTCTTTCATAGAGTGGCAGCTCCACAAAATTTCTTGTCAAGTTAATATTACACCTCTGACAATACTGTTGAATTTCCTGACACAGGATTTTTTTTATAGACTTTGACTTGTTAAGATTATTATCATATTTTTAGTAAGTCAAAGGTCCTTTATGTTGGCCCAAAGGCCTTCCACTCTAGTTTTGATGATGATCAACTCATGTAGTTATGTTTCTAATATTCTTGTGTTTCTAAGTTTCAGATCATTAACAGGATATTAGTTGGTGATTAGCTTCAACAAGATGATTAGAAGCTTATCATGGTGATTCCGGTGCCAAAGCTTAAAGATCATACCTTTGCACTTGGAGAATCACGGAGTTTGGACCGAGTCTACTTGAAGATGAAGATCGTCAAGAAGACTTAGGTATCTAGTTTAGAGTTTGTGTTTTAGATCCATATTTGTAAAGCTTAGTTTAGTTGATATGCTCAAGTGCACAAAACACACACGTTTCATGATTTGGTTTTGGGTTTTCATGAATAATAGATCAAAACAAGTTTACCTTATACCTATGTATATTAGATATGTTCTAGATATACATACATGCTTTAAACTTGCTAGACAAACTTATTTTGACTATCCTATTCATGTTTTGGAAAATTCTAGTTTGATAAAATACAAGTTTTGTTTTTGATAAAATTGGCAAGACACAAAAATGAATTGATATGATTGATATATGTCTTGAAATTTATCACAAGTTTGGTTATCAAAGTAAAATGATAAAACAAGTTTTAGAAAACATATTTTTAGAAAAACAGTTTTTTTATTGTGATTAAAACTATTTTTTAGATTTACTGTGAATTTATGGGATTTTTATTGAGTGAAAAGACCTATTTTCAAATCCCGTATCTGTGCAGAACTGAGGACTGGCTGACAGGCCAAATCGGTCGACCGGACCGGTCGACCGCACCATAGGCCGGTCGACCGGGACGGTCGACCGACGTGCACAAGCCTGTGCACGTTTTGGAGTCTCTGGGACGGTCGACCGGGCCGGTCGACCGAGATGAGAGTTCTGCTCTCAGGATGTTTCGGTCGACCGGGCCGGTCGACCGCTATTGCCCAACGGTCACATTTTTGACCATTGGCGGTCGACCGGACCGGTCGACCGGCAGTCTGTCAGACTGCCAACTCAGCCTAACGGCTAGTTTTGTATAGGGCTTTATAAACCCCATCTCTTTGGGGATTTTGGCCAAGTTTTTTTAAGGAAAAAATTTCTGGTTCTATAGGTTTTAAAACAAGTTTTCAAAAGTGTTTGGGGCTTTAATTCTTCAATCTTTATTGTTTTAGGTTTTTGGAAAAATCAAAGAAAAGAATATTTTGGGAGATTTGTCTTGGTTTTCATTCTATATCTTTTGGAAGGATTTTCCCAAGTGATTTTCTTTGTTGCTAGTTTTCCAAACACCTAGTTTTCCACACTTGAGCTATCTTCTATCCTAAACTATTAGGATCTTGTTTTTGTGGAAAAAGATAAGAGAAAAAGAAAGAAGTGTTTGAGGTTGTTTGTTGTAAACCTCATAGTTGTAAACACCCTTATATTTGTGATCCCTCTTCGGTAGAGGTGATCGGGTGATTGTGTTGTGGATCCCTCTTAGGTAGAGGTGATAGAGTTTGGTTGTGAGCCTCTTCGGTAGAGGTGTGTGGATTGGTTGTTGTATTGGCTACGGGCCTAACCCCTCGTTTGTGAGGAGGTTGTTGTTGAGAGAGGAGTTTGGTACTCCTAGAGTTGTAAGAAATCCTCTTCGGTAGAGGTTCCCTCGGTGGGAGTTGAGATAGTGGAAATCCTACACGGTGGTGTAGGCGGGGATGTAGAGTAAGGTGCTCGAACCTCGAAACAAATCTTGGTGTTTGCGTTTTGATCCATTGTCTCTCTAACTCTCTCTCTCTTATAATTGTGCAAAGCATCATACTCATCATCATATCATATTTGCTTGTGTTGAGCATAATTCATATTGCCATATCTTATTGCTTGTGTTGCCTTGCATTATTTCTTATTGCTATATCCTTGATTGCTTGGCTTGATTGTGTGTATTTTATATTGCTTGGATTGCTTGTGTGTGTGTGCCTAACTTATACTCATCCAACAAGAGCTTCACATAGCACCTCAACCCATTTCAAGGGAATCAAGGGGAGTTAGTCCAGAGCCTCGCAAGGGGAATTCGGCTACACTTGTGTATTGTATTAGTTTGTGCATAATTTGCATTAGCTTCCGCATTTAGCGCACTTAGTTTGCATTTAGTTTCTTAGATTAGCACTTACACCTATTCACCCCCCCTCTAGGTGTTTTTCACTTTACTTCTATTCGTTTGACTTTCAATACAAAGGGGAGTTCAAGACAATGGAAGGAAACAAAAAAAATGTGTCGCTTTTATTTATACCCAACATATGAAAGTGATACAAGACGCTCTCTTATACAATAAGATTGAGTGTTACAATAAGGAGTACAAAGAAGTCCCTCTCTCTCAAAGGTTGCACTCACTCCTTGAAGCCTCTCACCACTCCAAGTACAAGATGTTTGGAAGGGCGCCAAAGTAGAGCCGAACACTGTGGTGACGATCAGAAACTGATTACACCAAGATGCATGACGTAAACATCGAAAGAACCCATCGTTGACCAAGAACAATGGTGTTTCTTGAGATTGGAATGCAGCAGGTCCTTCTGATTCCACCTGACCAACCGATGTAGGCCATGATCCTTCGTTTATGAACATCTCCACCACCAGAAAGTCATCTAATGAATATGAACTTTGTCCTCGATGTCATTTCTGGGGTAAGACTGGTGAAGGGAGGATTCGAGGCCTTACAGGTGACGTCCTCTTTCCAGTGACCTGCAAGAGGACCATACCCACCACCATATCCACCGCCATACCCACTATGACCATGGCAGGCCCAGAAGCATGACTGGTGCATTGTGTCCAATAAGGTCTCGGCGGATGTCAGATCCTCATCTCCCAAAAATAGGAGCCATGACTTCTTCTCCAATAGACGACCATTGAACAGGTTCGCTGGCCGAAATATTCTCCCAGGGGCCCAGTGAACATGCGAAAGGATGATCGAGCCTAACTGTGAGAAGGAAGAAACCATTAGAAATTCAGAATACTGCAATAGGACAGACGCGGTTATTACTGCAATCCGCAGACGCAGGAATGATCCGCGCAGTCAGTTAAAATTCTGTTGCAACAGAAACAGACGCGATCAAAGTTGTGAACTTCAAATGCACACAGGTTTGAACGCCATCTGATTTTGCACCCGCATCTAAAATATGAGACGCGAAGAGAATCAGACGCGAAAATTGCCACATCCATGTTTGATAAACTGGGGTTGCTACATTCAAGTCTGAACCCTTCGGCCTGAGTTCTTCTAAGTCAACAGCCTCATACGCGAGCTCTATATGTAAGCTCACGGTCCAGATGCAAAGTCCGAATTCAGACTCAATCAACTCGCACCTTATCAGGGAGTCTCAAAGGCGCAACTTTCAAAAATGGGCGCACCAATCAGACTTCAAGAGAAGGTCAAGAAGATGAATCTCTTCAAGGGACAGCGAAACTGAAACTTAGTTGGACTGAAAATTTCATTGCAGACAAAGAATTCCTACCCGCAGAATAACCCTTTAAGGGTTGAACTTTCTGCATCAAGGCGCGGACATAAAGGGTGCTCAAGGAGACGCTTTTTGATCTTGAAATCACTTGACAGTAATAATCCTCTGGAGAGATTAAAGTAAAGCATGAAAGCTTTGGGTCGTCGTCGTCTATGGGGGCAAATCTCATTAAAAAAAAGTCCTTGAGGGAAGAAGATGAAATCCCTCAGAGCGCTGGCTCTCGAGGGAAAACAGTCTAAGTTATGGGCCGTTAGAGGGGGATGAGGCCTATTTATAGGCAAACCATAAAGCCTATAATTAATGGCTCACTAATCCAAACCGTCGGCCTTAATTCCCGCGCGAGTGTCAAAGCCCAATGAAAGGCTGACGCGTGGATTGTCGCTTCGGGAAGCGGCGAGGACGCAGGCCTCCAACCGCCAGCGCCGACTTGGCATTTAAAGGCATTAATGTCTAAGCCCATGAAGGGCTGACGCGTGGACTGTCGCTTCGGAAAACATCAGATAACGCGAGTCCCCATCGTCAATGCCGATTTGACATTTAAAGATCCAATAAGATCTTTAAGACGAGCTGCATGTAACGCCTGAGAAATTGCACCAAACGCAGGCCCTAGAGCCGCGTCCTGAAACTTGCGTCCCTTTGAGAACTCGAAGGCGGCGTCCTTCTTATTCTTGTTAAGAGAGTCGCGACCGCGTCTCTCGGGGTGGTTCGGAGCCGCGTCCCCTCAGCAAAAGAGACCCATTCTGAAGTCGCGCTTCGAATTTGAAAGCTGCGTCTACAACAGAGAAGGCCTATGTAATTCACAGGGATTCTGAAGCTGCGTCTATATTGCGAGATGACAATTGTGTTTCCTATCATAAACTCAATATAATTTGAGTTTACACCGTGTCAAGGCCCAGAGACGCGTTTGTACTAAGACAGTGTCGCGTCTTCATATTTATGCGGCAGTTTTGAGGAGCATAAGACTGCATCCTCGCTGCATCCTGAATTCTGCGTCCGGATAGAATTAAGGCTGCGTCCAGGAGCCGCGTTCTTCCATAACCAAAGTCGCGTCCTTCGTGCAAGCTTGAACGGCGTCTCAACTAGCAGGTCAGAGTCGCGTTTCACAGGACCGCGTCTCCACTATAAATCAGAGCCGCGTTTTGCTCAAGAACTCAGTTCAGCCTGAGTTTATTATTCATGGCAGTCAAGGATTACAATCAAAGACTGCGGTTAGGAAATTAAATTCAACTACAGTGAAACAATGAAGATGGAGCAAAATTCTGAAGACTTTTATTATTTGATCCAAAAATGATAAAAGTAATACAAACGCTCTCGACGAATAGAGTGTTCTTTTTTATACAAACAGAAAAAAAGGAGGAGGCTAATAATCTTGGTTCGCCAAAGGACGGATTTGTTCTCAGAGGCGATGCATCTCGTGCTGATGCGCTTTCTCAGCCTCCATGAGAGCTTGGACCCGCAACTCCTCCTCAGATAAGAATTTCTTCGCAGCCAGCTGCGCTCGTAGAGATTCCAATCTGGAGGAATGAGTGGAGAGATTTTCTTCAGCCTGCGTCTTGGCAGCTTCCAGCTCTCCAGCTTCTTCCTGGCAGTGGCAAGTTTCTGCTCGTTGATTTTAATCAAGGCTTCTGCCTTGGCTATGGTGGCCCGAGCTGTGATAATAACCTGCTCTGCACTCTGTATGACGATCTCAGATTCCCTTGAATCGCCAATCAGCCGTTGGTGGTCAGCCTGGAGATGCTGGAGATGGCGGATCTCTTCAGATATTTGTTCTTCCATCTCCTTTCGCTCTTGTTCTTGAGTGGCAAGAAGTCTATTCAGAGTTGCCCGAGCTTCGTCGACTGAACCAGCGTCTTCCAGGGACTTGAGCTCTTTCAGGTCACTTCCCATTGCTCCACCAACATCAGGCATGCCCTAACCTGCGAAGGACATCCAGTATGACCAATGTTCCCGATCTGATTTTCGAGGAGTACTCGGGCAAACTCGAAAGAGCTGCCCCCAGAAAGGATGAGGTCAATACATGATCGCATGGAAGTAAAGAACTGCTGCACCATTTGACGGGCCAGTTCTTCCATGATATCATTGGCTGGAGAGAACTCTGCTGATGTGCTCTCAGATCCCCTTTCCATTACAGGGCGAGAGATGGGAATCAATTCATCTCGCGCAGGAGAAAGGCGGACCACAGGCTCGTCAGGTACTGAGAGGGTCGCCGACACTTCTGGGACGGTTATTGTTGTAGCAGCCTCCACGACGACTGAAGTAACAGCAAGCCTGACCTCGTCAGGGTCCTTGGTCGAGGTCTGAACTGCACTGCCTCCTGGGCCAACGTTGGTCGCGACATCTCCACCTGAGCTCCCTCAGCACTATCTGCAAATCACCAAAACGTTAACCATGACAAGAAAAAGAAGGATATTCAATGCATTTATACCCCCTTACCAGGCTGAGGATCTGAAGATGGCGAATTCCTGGGCAAATCTTGTAGGGTTGAGGCCCCCCCAACTTCGGTAGTTGCCCTTTCTTGAGGCATTTCGGTCGTAAAAACCTCAATGCCCTCCTGCTGGGCCAGCTCTTGTATCATTTCCTCGATATGCGAGAAAGTGGCAGCCTCACTGTCGACGGCCAGCCCTATAGTACAAAGTTAAAAGGAAAACATAAAGACCTATCCTTAACCAAAGGAGAAACCGGGTCAAAAAGACAAAGAGAGTACCGTCAGCAGGAGCAATTGTTGCTATTGGCGACACCGTCACGGGGTCACACCCTTGTATCTCTTCCTCCGTAATATGTGAGAATTTACTCGGATCTGGAGGAGCAGGTTCATCGCCAAAATTGACTTCATCGCCCGAAGAATATTCATACTCTCCGGACGAGGAAGACGATAGTGCAACACAAGAGGCCTCGGCAATCGAGACCTTACCACCAAGTACCCCGGTAGTAGGGCTGGGATTAACTACCCGCGAGCTGGGCATCAATACAGTAGGAGACCCAGGCTGTTGCGCCTCATCCCTCCTCTCCTGAACTGAAGAAGATCCCGACTGAGTTGAGACCCCTCGAATCTCAACATCATCCCTTCCTACCAGGTCAACCTCGAGTTGCTCAGCCTCATCAATGGTAGCGGGTTCATCTGCAAGCTCCCCTTCCTCTAGGATCATGGGGCCCCTGCTGCGTAGTCCATGAGGATGGCGAGGGGGGTTTCTTCTTCCTCCTCCTCTTCCTCCCTCTGTTCCTCAACACCAGAAGGGACAGCTTCGGGCATTGAAGATACAACTCTCGAGTCCCCCCTGGTCTTTTTTGGAGCAGGCTCATTTTGGGAAGTAGAGCCCTGGGGACGCTTGGGCACAGCCCGTCGATGCTTTCTAGCAGGCTGCTCCTTAGGTGCTGCTGCTCTCGGTTCCACCCCGGTTTCCCCTCCAGCCTCTTTCCTGGCTGCCTGGTATTCATCTATACCTCGCATGCGTTCGTTGGATGCCAACTTATTCTCATAAGACACATTGATACTCTTGACACATGAGTGATGTATGAGTAGTCAGGCATCTTGCTAGCCTGAAAATACCAAGTGCAGAAACCAAGGCTTGTGTAGCAGTTGGGCGTCTTGCGAGGCAAGCGGAAAATAGTGTTTGTCCCTCCAGCCACACTGTAGTACCAGGCCCGAGCACCTTCAAACAAATTCCCACTAAAGGAGAGCTTGGCGTTGGGATTGCCGACATACAGTTGGTCATAACCAAATTGTTGGGCAAAACGGTTCGGCATATAGGGCTCAATTGTACATGAGTTCCCTTGCCGAAAGAGCAGATACCCAGGCCGAATATTAATCAGCCACCAGAAGACTCCCGATGGCAGTCTTGTGAAGTCGTCCAGTCCCACGAGTCAGCAAATTTATCCCCGTAAGATGCACCAGTAATCTCAGGGAAGCAACGGTCGAGCTGATAGTTCGAAGCATTCAGAATACATTTCTGAACGTAGAACATATAGTAATGGGACCAGCTCGAGCTCTCCAGCCTCTGTACAAAAGGGACAAACCTCTCGGATTGAGACACCGGCGTCATCAAGGAAGGGCAATGCATAACGTACCAAGCCATCAAATACGTATATGGAAGCTCAATCCTGGGGTTGGGGATCTTCATTTTCGGCCTCCCCTCCTAGTCAACCTCTTGTCGACCTTTGGAGTCGACGACGGCTCCACTTTACACAGGCTCTGAACCAGAGCCCGTAATCCACTTTGGATTCCGGCCACCATTGCCGGAAGGAGAGCGATGGACCTGCCATAGGCCAACAAGACTGCTGGGTACACCACATCAGCAACAATCACTTCATGTGACAGTGTCGGCACTACGCAGCGCTTCAGCCACAGCATGAGGAAGCCCGCCAGTAGCGCCCGGTCAGAAATGGGGACCCGGGCTTGATGATGAAACTTTCAAAAACCGTGTCAGGTTTGAAAGTGTCTTCATTTGACTCTAAGGTATAAGAACTCACAGAGGCATCAATCCTCTCCGCGATTTCCTTGTCGGTACTAGGGGCTAGAATGGTCACTGAGTGATCTTTCTCAGCTATATCATTAAACAGGTAGCTCGCCCAAGACATCTGCTTAACTTTCCTGGTTCTCCAGGAGGTTATTTGACCGCAGATATGGAAGTGACACAGCACTTCCCAGTAGGTCTCATATACCTAAGGGCACTCTTTCTTCAAGAGATGAAGCTCCTCAGAAGTTGGGACATATTCTTCATAAGGGGCATCTCCCATAACTAGCCCCGAAACTTCATACAGTTCATGGATGGCGAGCCCCATCTCTCCGATTGGGGTGAAGAATGTCCCCGTCAATGGGTTGTAGTGCTCCAGGATCCCGTAGAAATTATGGAAACTTTGCGAGATGCCATACTGCACAACCCTGACCGCCTGATACAACCCCAACTGTTCCAGCAGAGCTCCGAGTTCGACGAGGACGAATCCCACCATCTTGCCCCACCAGGACTTGTCGGAGGCATGAACCACCCGAGCGGGCGGAAGTCAACGGGAAAATCGCCCCCTGCCTTCATGAACCGGTTGATGAAGGTAGTGCCGAGCCGAGGGTTTCCCATCTTGGATACTCAGGTCTGACCATCTGGGAAATAAACCGAAAATCTCCTTCCCGTGACCGCCAGAGTGTACGTTTTTGGTGCCTAGTATGCCGAGAGAGACACCTGAGGTAGGTCGAGCAAGATCCCATTCCATTGCATGATGAATGGACATATGCTGGAGATAGGACAAGGGATACATCCTCTCCATATTGGGAAGGAAAAATTTCCTATTCCCTATCTGGCGAAGCCACTTGTAATCGCCATCATGCAAGGTACTGCTGTCCTCGTCAATGCCATCGCCAAAAAAGAAGACAGGTTTCTTTAACAGGATGCGCGAGTCCGTCTCAAACACTCCGTCGGTGATAATTTCCCGAGGGTCTTCATGTTGGCCTTATAGATTTTCTCCCGACGCTCCTTCGACTTATCAGTGGTCACGGGAGCAATCTTCTGCAGCACAAAGGTCAAGTTGTGATCAGCACCACCTATGTGCCCAAAGTGACACTTTTTGGAGAGAAGGTTGGAGGAATATCTCACTGCAAAAGAAATAACACTTGATCAGAAATCTGAAAGAAAATGATTAAGTGTTTACAACTCAAACGCAGAAATGAACCCAGACGCGAAGATCATCAAAATCTGCGTCCAGGTCCAAAAAAAATCGCGTGGCTAGCATGGAGCCCGCGTTTTAAAAATCCAAGATTTATGGAAAAATTTCTAAGTATTGGACTCAGACGCGAGATTCATTTGGACCGGCGTCTGATTTCACAAGACGCAAGAATCATAAGAAATCTGCGTCTGCATCCCTCACACTTAGAAATATTCTAAGTGTTGGATCCAAAACGTAAGGCTCAATGGGGCCCTGTGTTCAACAAACAGGTACGGACTTAAGCGGATTATCCATCAACTCAAGAACTGCACCTGAAGATCAAACACAGGCATGCCCGCATTGGCGGTTCACATTCAAAAGGAATTTAAGAGTTAAAAGAACTCTGTAAATCCTTTAATTGCGAAAATCAAGTCCTATGGCTTTTTATACCTGAAATAGGGGTTTCCTGTATGGAGAAACCGCCCATTTGGGTTTCAGGAATGACGGCCTTGGAAGGTGAGGCAACATGTTTAGCCTTTGGTGCCATTGTAACCGAAGATTCAATGTTAGAGATGGAAGAAACAAGGAGAACAAAGAAAGCTCCTTTCTTAAACCCTAACAGATGCAAACGAAGAAGAAGAAGAGTCTAATGATGACTCTTGAAAGACTGTTGCCTTTTATAGGCACATCGATTCGCAGAGATACGCGGCGCTGGGCTCGACGCCTAATCTCTGCTTGCGCGTGGAAAACGCATTAAATGCAGCGTGAAGTTCGCGCGCCAAAAAGAAGATGTCCCCTCAATTCTACAGGACACGTGGCAACATATTCACAGCACGGATTCGCATTCAACAGCCGCGTCTTCATCCCAAGAGACGCGTCCCTCCGACGGACGCACCTTCTCAACTAGGCCAAAGTTGCATCTGCTTCACAGAGCGAAAGCCCTGTCTTTATCCCAAAAGACGCGTCCTTCCGAAGATCGCATCTTTTCAACCCGGCCAAAGTCGCGTCTACCTCATGGAGTAACAGTCGCATTGTCATCCCAAAAGATGCACCCCTATAGAAGGCGCGTCTTTAAAGCAGTATCACCCCTGCGTCCACAAGCTGGCGTGTAGTCCTTGCTTCCGCAATTCAGTTCAAAAGTACACTGGCACAAGCAGACGACTGCCTACCCCTGGTTTAAAGTACACCAACGACAAACTCAAAGCGTCGGGGAGGTTTAGACTGTGTATCTAGACACTCAACACGATCAGTTTTGGCGACTTCAAAGAGTTCCACAGTACACTCACGAAGGCCATACTCCAAACAAGATCAAGCCCGGAGCATTGTCAGTCCAATCATGAGAAGGGTGAATTCAGCTAGAGTCCAAAGTATTTCGAAATCCGTCTCAGCCAACTGCGGAATGTCGAAAACTTTGGAGGGGGTTCTGTAGCCTGTCTAAAAATCATTAAAGACAAGTCGTCAAAAGCAGAGTCCCAAACTCCAGACTCAGGGCTAATCATAGCCATCAAAGCAGCGCCAAGGCGCGAGGGTCGAAACCCGCGTCTCAGCAGCACTGCAGCACCAAGGCGCGAGGGTCGAAACCCGCGTCTCAGCAGCACTGCAACACCAAGGCGCGAGGGGCAAAACCCGCGTCTCAGTTATAACTGCCCTTGTTATGGGGTCAATCACTGCCCACATAATGGGGAAGTTAACCCCCATTATGGAGCGTTTTTAGGGGGCACATTCGCCCCTGAAACCTCTATAAATAGCCCCGTTGCTATGGAGGGTCGGTCGGTCAATTAGATTAGAGAATTCAGGGAGAAAAACTTGACTTAAGAGCTTCCACAAAGAAGGAAAGAGAGTTCAACTCTTCAAGTAACTTGTTGCGTACAAGTTAATCTTTGCCTATAATCTCTTTGAGATTTTTGGTCGACAGAGCTGTGTTACTCCGTCCGCTAACTGAAGAGAAGATCCCCAAGAGTTCCTGACGTTCACCCGGTCAACGAAAAATAAGATTCACTTTCCACTGCCACCTAAAGAACCCAGCATTAAACAAAAGGACTCAAGACTCAATATCCTCCCTCCCTTGTAATCGGAGTATAAGTCCGTTGTAATCTTTCAATTGATTCAAGGAAATTTTACGCGAATTTTTCTCCCACCAAACAATGTCTCCCCGACATTCAGAATACGTCATATGGGGATCGATTGCTGGATATCACAGGGCCAGATAGGTATACCACTTTATTGACTGGTGGCTTCTGTTGGCTAATGAATATTCAACCCTGATATCTCATTTTTCATCAAGGTGACACCTGCACGATCGAGTCGTATCTGCCAAGCCGATTTACTCATCAATTTGGGTATGATCAGCTCTATGTGGGAAATTCAAATACTGGCCTTCACTTCAGCAGGAACCTTTCCGAAAGGGCACGTGCATGGTACTTCCAGGTGGCCGGAGGGACGGGGGGCACTGTTCAGTCTTCCTCAGAGATCACCCATTGCATATAATAGCCTCATCTTTTGCACTTAATATGTTATTACTGATACAGTGCCGGGTTATGAGATAAATGTCTCATGCATTAAAGCCATCAAGACCACCTATAGTGCCTGTAGGGAATCCAAGACCTTTTGTAAGAAGGAATGAATGAGTATTTGGAGACTGAGAAAGAGGCATGTGCATATGAAGCAGCAGGGCGCGTTGTAGAGGAACGCATTGCAAGAAAACCTCGCTAATCTGTGGTGAAGCGTGCTCATCCATCCTCCACTGCAGGTGGTTTGAGTCAGAAGAAGGCATGAAGAGAGCCAGGAGCTGAAGTTCATCGCAGGGAGCTTCTCGGCCAGAGTTGGGCCTCGCGGAGTCTGAGGAAGAGGAGGAGGTGGCTCCTCCGCTCATTCGGTGTCAGCATAGTAGGGGCTCTGCCATTTTAGAAGGAGTAGAGGTTGCGGAGGGGCATCAGTCAAAGGCCCCATTAGCTTCCTTAATGACCTCAGGCGAAGGTGCCGAAACGCAACCAGACTCTCCAAGCATTATGATGCCGACATTGAGGATGCTGGAACCCAGTCTGATTACTAGACCAATTGGTTGAAAAACTCCAATTACTGAGGTTCCCTTTGTTCAAGTATCGTGTTTGTCGTCTGAAGGCGGCAACCATGATATTGGGTCTGAGCCTGTCCCTCACGATGTCAGTAAGTTCTCACATGTGATAGAGGAGGAAATGCAAGCAGCAGCCCCAGAGAGACCCGCCGTCTATGGAGACTACTACCACTAAAGGTATACTTTATTTTCCCCTATGGCTGCTCTTATCGGATAGACGACATTCTAAAATCGGTTTGGATAATATTTTGCATGGGATACTGCTACTGCTGAAGACGAAACCTCCTCAAACATTACTGAAATGATTGAAGAACTGACTCAACCAGAAGACATGGAAGTTCTCAAGATTAGCACTGAGGTGGCCTCTATAAGTGCAACATCTGTGGCTAAGGAATCTTCTCAGCCAGGAGAGCTCCCAGAGGATTTGTCATCTACGTCTCCTCAACTTGGTAAGACATCAGAATTTGATATCCTCACTCTTAGTATTATCACTGACATTGTCGTAATGACTACAAGTGATGCTGCACCGACTCAAGCAGAAGAACCGGTCATGGACATCGGTGCAAAGGACACTCTGTTGGCCTAAAGCCCATCACTCTGGTTTTGATGATGATTAACTCAAGTAGTTATTGTACTAATGATCTTGTGTTTTCTAAGACTCAGATATATGTTAAGATCTTAGTCGGTGTTTAGCTTCAATAAAAGATTCGAAATCAAGTTTTGTAGCTAGCACGTGTTGATTTAAGAGCTCGCGCTTCAAGATCGCATCAAGTACTAAAAGAGAATTCTAGCTCATGGATCAAGGTTTGGACCAAGTCAAGATGGAGAAGAAGATTTTTAATAGAAGATTTTCAAGACTTGAGTCATGTTTGTAAGTATTAAGATTTTTTATTTTAGATAAAATATTAAGGATAGATTAGTTGTAAATTGTTCAAGTTAATACACACACAAAAAAGTTTGATTTTCGGAAAATATGATATTTGTTTTAAGCTTTAAATTCTACGCTAAAAAAATAGTTCACATGTTTGTAATATGTGTTGATTATTGATCACACATATTTGTACTTCAAAGTATTTCAATGAACTTATTTTTGTGAATTTTATGGAGATTTTATGAAATTGAAGATATATTTTAAAAAGTAGTTAAAACTGTTTTTTTGGGCTGCTGGCGTTGACCGACCGGTCGATCGAAGTAAGGCTCGGTCGACCGACCTGTCAACCGATGTGCACAAGATGTGCACAAGCCCATGTGACTTGAGCTCGATCGACCGACCTATCGACCGCAGTAGAGATCGACTGACCGACCGGTCGACCAACTGAGTTTGTAAAGCTTTCGAGTTTTCTCGGCCGACCGTTCTGCTGATTTGCTCGACATCCTTATAGTTTTATGACCATAACTTTTTATTCTTATATTCAATCAATATGCTTTAAATTGCATTTCAAAGATAACTTTTAGGCTATATTTATTATTCAATAATTATTTTCGGATTCAAATGTTAAAGATGTTAAATATTGGGTTGAAATCTGTTCTTGTTCTGAAAGCAGTTTACAGTTTTTTGTTTGACACCTTTTAGTATTTTATTAATAACTTTCTACTCTGAAATGATATTATTTTGATTTAAGTTGAATTAAAAAAAAGACTTCAAAATCTACAAATTCATCCTATTTATGTATCTTCAAATTCTAACGTTTTAAACCTCAAAATTATGTTCAAAGTTGACCTATTACATGGTCTAGGTCTGAGGTCGGTCGACCGCCAGACTCCAAGGTCAGAAATTTGACTGTTGGTCGGTCGATCAGGCAATCGACTGACAGGCCATTTTGGCCAAATTTTGAGCCATAATGGCTAGTTTTTTATTCCCTATAAATAAGGAAATTTTTAACTTGTTTTATGCAAGATTTTTGGAGAGTTTTCAAGAGCCATTTTCTCATCTCCAACAGAAGTTTTTCAACAAATTTTTGGGCTAAACTTTCATATCAAAAGAGTATTTATCAAGAGTGATTCTCTTGAGTTTTTTAAAAAGCTTTTATTTGGGTTTTTCAATTTCAAATCTATCTTGTTTTTCCTCACACAAACTTGAGGTTTTCATAGTCATATCTATCTTATAGGAGCTTTGTTTTGTGAGGGTGTTTGAGGGTAATCAAGTGTTAAAATCACCAAGTGTTCCACCTTCTATTTTTAGGAGTTGTAGAGGTGCGGCCTCGGCGAACTTATGGGTTCATGTTGTGTTATTCTTGTAGGAACAAGTGATGGACTTGTGAGTCAAAGAGTTCTAGTGTGAGCTCATTGTAGGTGTTGCGACATCTTACGGGATCGATTCTAGTGGAATCCTTCATAGTGTTAAAGGCGGAGACGTAGAGCAAGTATGTTCGAACCTCAGAACAATTGTCCCGTGTTTGTGATTGTTCATCTCTCTCTCTCACTTGTGTTTATATATTTTGCATACTTTTATTGTTCATCTATATAGGCTAGATATATCTTGCGCTTCATTGATATACATAGTGGCACTTCAACTCTTAATCTAAAGTAATCTTGAGGAGATAGTCCAGAGCCCTTTACCAAAAATTCGGTTACACTCTTGTGTTATACTTTGTGTGTTAGCTTAATAATTTTTATTTGCATAAATAGTTTTTAATTCTGCATTAGTTTGCATTAGATTATCTTTTCACCTATTCACCCCCCTCTAGATGGCCTACACAATCCTGTTGAGGCTTTGACAGAGAAGGTTCTCATTGTGGAGCTTGTACTCAAGGTCGCCACACAGGAAGCTATTACAGTCCCCAATCCTGAAGCTCCTGTGGTGATCTCCAAGATGGGGTAACTTCTAAATTAACCTGCTCTTACACTCTTAGGAGGGACAAGTTTTCCACCTTCGACTGCTGAGAGTGTCTCTATTGCGAATGCAGAGACTGGATTAGCAAGTACTCCTTTTGTGCCAACACCGGCTATGGACATCTTTGGAAGAGTTGTCTCTCCAAATGGTCAAGCAATTCTTCATCACGATGAGGTATTGCACTGAACTGGTGCTTTCTCAGTGAAGTTGCTTTGAGTTTGCACGCATACTCCTCGAGAATCAGGTTGAGAATATCTGGCAAACTAGGGGTTCTGATTGAGCGAGAGCACACCAAGTGCTAGTCGAGCAACCAGGTACATACTCGAAGGATCTTAGAAACCTGAAGAAAGTCAATCAGTTGCTGATGCTCAAAGGATACCAGAGAATTTTCAAGCCAACTAGGAATGGGAGCGTAAAGAGATTGAGGAGCAGATAACTGAAGAAACCCATTGTCTTGATGATTCCAAAGCCAGCTATCAAATTTTGGCAGACGACCTTCAGTAATCCGAGATTGTCACCAAGGGTGCGGAAGGCATAATAGCGAGTGCTCGAGCTGCGACTGCTAAGGCACAAGCTCTGATTCACGACAACGAGTTGAAGGTCGTGAATGAGAAAAAGAGAATGAAAGAGCTTGAGGCCGCTGAAAGTTAGGTATAATAGGAACTTGATGACTATACTTCAAAATTGAAAGCTCTTCAGGCACAGCTCGCTGCGAAGAAGCTTTTATCTGACGAGAAACTGAGGGCCTGGGCTTTAACTGAGGTTGAAAAAGCACGTCACATGGATATTCAACATCTCAAGGAGCAAATACAATCTCTCGGCGAGCAAGAGTGACTCTTTGTACTCCTTTTGTAACACTCTATCTTATTAAATAAGAGAGTGTTTGTATCACTTTTAATTTTGATTATGAATAATAAAAGTGATAATTTTGTCTTTATTTTCTTTTTGTATTTGAAAATCAGACAAATGAAAGCGATTGAATTTGATTGCCAGAGGTAACGATTAACATTGCAACTCAAAGTTTGGTAATTCCATTAAGAAATTTGAGAAGGTCACCGTCAAAGGTGTGATGTGTAACTTGGCAGGTGTTGAATTCATGATTTGAATGAATATTTGTGGACTTGCTATCTTATTAATAAAAATAACAAGTAGAGTTAAATCCACTGGGGATTTATTGAAATTTTTAATGTCAGAGGTGTATTATTACATGATGGATTTAAATTTGCAATTGGAAGCAAATTGAATTGTCAGAAGTATGATATTAACTTGACAAGAATATATGTGCTAGAGGTATGATATTAACTTAGTATCAAGGAGAACTTATTTTCATTGAGAAAACTGAGAAAAATCATTGTCATAGATTTAGTATTAACTTGACAGCGATGTGAATTCTAGAGGTGAGATATTAACTTAGCATTTGACGTCTCGATTTCAATGAGAAAACTCGAAGGAAGATCACTGTCATAAGAGTAGTATTTAACTTAACAATGAAATAGATGCTAGAGGTGTGATATTAACTTAGCATCAAATGTCTCGTTTCTATTGAGAAATTCGAGAGAATCACTATCATAGGTATAATATTAACTAAACAAGGATTTATATTGTGATATGAGTAATTTTGGTCAGAGGTGTAGTCTTTAACTTGATCGAGAGATTTTTGTGATTTGAGAAATTTAGTGGACCTGTCATTCTATTGAAGAGAATTGACAAGTTGAAATTTTATCCGCTGAAAAAATTGAGGGAGATCATTGTTAGAGGTATAATATTAACCTAACAGTGATTTTGATTGTGATACGAGTAATCTTGGTCAGAGGTGTAGTATTTAACTTACCCAGAAAATTTTACGATTTGAGTAATTTTAGTGGATCCGTCATTCTATTAAAGAGAATTAATAAGTTGAAATTTTATCCACTGAAAATATTAAAGGAAATCACCATTAGAGGGTGGGATATGCCAGAGGAATACTATTAAAATGACATGTTTGCTTTGTGATTATTTCACTGGAAAAATAATTATAACCTTTTTGTAGTCTTACCATTTCATGGACGAGAATTGGTAAGGGATTTTGGAGGGAAAGGCGGGATCAGGTCCCTCAGGGTTTTTAGCAAATTCTCAGCTATCAACGAATTTGGTATGCTTTTACCAATTACCGTTTGAGTTGAGCTAGCCATACTGTTCCCCTTAGCACGATGAGTTATCGAGAATTTTTCATTAGACTTAAATGCCAACTGCTTCCTCTATCCTTTAGCCGTCGGAGGCGTTAGATGTGGTGTAGTGTGCCTCCTGCGAGTAAACTGGGGGGCCACAGAAGTAGATATGAATTTTGTGGAGGCTTTGTAGGAGATTAACCTCTTCATGAAGTCCTCTTTAATTTTCATTTGGTCGCCACATTTTGATATGAATGTGGAAACAATGGAAAGGTTCTGCAAAGATACGTCATGAACCTTCTTCAATGAGTTTGGCTTGATAAGCCATCAAATAAACTCATTTGATTCTCCGTTCGATTGGTTACCACCTCTTGATATGAATTTGGAAGCTGCATCACGAACCTTCTTTAATGAGTTTGGCTTGATAAGCCATCAGATAAACTCATTTGATCTTCCATCTGATTGTTCGGATCCTTTGTCTTCGAGCTTCGATCGATTGAATAGGAACAGGGAGGTATGCCACCGTTATATATGAAAAAGTCAGGCTAGATAAGCCATCCTTCTGGATGCTAAGGCATGCTCGACTTTAAAATATGACCTATTATTCTAAGTTGAAGATAGGTGCATGTAGAGAAGAGTGACAAGGCTAAAGACTGACATTTTACCTTTGTCATTTCTTCAATATTTACATCATGCATCATAATGTCACCACTGTTCGATTGGCCCAACGTCGATCGACCATGAGGTAATTGGTTGGAGGAAGAAGCTCTTCTTTGGTGCTCTTCCAAACATCTTAGCTCTCGAAGGTTTGATCAGAGATGTAATGTTAACCAAATCATGAAAAGAGTGACAAAGCTAAAACTGAAATAACTAACTTTGTCTCTACAATATTAACATCATGCATCGTGATGTCAATAATGTTCGGTCAGCTCGGTATCGATTGACCTGAGGTGATCCGCTGAAGGAAGAAGCTCTTCTTTAGCGCTCTTTCAAACATCTTAGATCTCGATTCTTTAATCAGAAGTGTAATGTTAGCCTAATCATGAAAAGAGTAACAAAGCTAAAACTAAACTTTCTAACTTTATCTCTTCAATATTAACATCATGCATCACGATGTCAATAATGTTCGGTTGGCTTGACGTCGATCGACCGTTATGTGATTCGTTGAAGGAAGAAGCTCTTCTTTGACGCTCTACCAAACATCTTGGATCTCGAAGCTTTGACAGAGGTGTAATGTTAACCTGATCATGAGAAAAGTGACAAGGCTAAAACTGAAGTTTCC
The DNA here is from genome assembly GCA_038442645.1 of Agave tequilana. Taxonomy (NCBI): domain Eukaryota; kingdom Viridiplantae; phylum Streptophyta; class Magnoliopsida; order Asparagales; family Asparagaceae; genus Agave; species Agave tequilana. The sequence goes on from JAVJIF010019183.1 coordinate 60,661, forward strand.
AACTTTGTCTCTTCAATATTAACATCATGCATCATGATGTCAATAATGCTCGGTCGACTTGGCGTTAATCGACCGTGATGTGATCCGTTGAAGGAAGAAGCTCTTCTTTGGCGCTCTTCTAAACATCTTGGATCTCGAAGGTTGGATCAGAGATGTAATATTAACCTGATCATGAGAAGAATAATAAGGTTAAAACTGAAGTTTCTAACTTTGTCTCCTCAATATTAACATCATTCATCATGATGTCAATAATGTTCGGTCGGCTCGGCGTCGATCAACCGTGATGTGATCCGTTGAAGGAAAAAGTTCTTCTTTGGCGTTCTTTCAAACATCTTGGGTCTCGAAGTTTTTCAGGTGTAATATTAACTTGATCATGAGAAGAGTCCCTTTAAGGATAGTACTTCTTCAAGAATCTGTCTTTGATCGGCATCATAAGCGTATCGTCATTTAGAGTTATAAGGCGATATGCTCCATTTGAGTAGACTGACTCTACTACAAATGGTCCTTCCCATTTAGATTAGAATTTCTCTTTCGTCTTATGTGTCATAACCATGGGTCTTCTGACAGTTAAGACAAGGTGCCTCTCTTCTTTCGTCATCCTGGTCGTCAAAGCAACTTAAAGGGATAGAATTTGATTTCCAGTGGAAGTACAGCTTCACATCCACACACTAAGGAAAACGGTGTGGCTTTTGTCAGAGTTCTCACCTTCGTGCAGTAAGCCCACAAGCATTCACCTAATTTGTCATCCCAGTCACGTTGACTTTTTGAGATAAATTTCTTGAGCAGCTTTTCAATAGTCTTGTTGAAGGCTTCTGCAACGTCATTGGCAGTTGGATAGTATGCCGTTGATGACACACTTTAGATTTTGAATTTATTACAGAACCTCTGGAATACTTGGCTGACAAATTGGGGTCCATTATCGTGGATAATTCGGTGGGGTACAACGAAGCGGTAGAGTATGTGATGTTTGATGAATTTGATCAAGTTTGATGCTACTTTTTTTAGGGGAACAGCTTCCACCCATGGCCAAGATGAAGCGATGTCCTTTGGATGTTGGAGGGCTGATGGGTCAAATAATATCCATTCCCCATATCTCAAATATTCATGAAGAGGATGTTGGATGAAGATATCTTAATGCTTGGTGGACGCAGTCAACATGGATCTGACATGCATGGCATCGCTTAGCATAGGCGATGGCATCAGGGATCATCTTCGGCCAATAATAGCCAATTCTTCAAAGCCTATCTCCGAGCTTAGCTCCGGTTTGGTGAGCTCCACGCATAATGTCATAAGCTTCTTTGAGTGCCTCATGTGCCTCTTTGCGTGAAATGCATCAGAGTAGGATTCTATCATACGATCGGCGATACAATGCTCGCATGGTCGCATTGTAATAGAACCGAGGAGCTTTTCTTCTGATGGTAGCTGCCTCTTAGGGATCACCGGGCAATATGCCATATAAGACAAAGTCAATGCAAGGGAATCACCAATTTCTAGGTTCGAAACTTGTTGAAGTCTCAAGAACCACTTTAACTTGAAGGTCTCCTTTTGGGGATTTATTGTCTTCAAGGGTGAATTTACAACAGTACAAGTCACGACTGTAGACACTCCGTAGCTCCGATCGGAAGGGCCAATGAAGCAGCGAAAGGATGTCAGTGCATCTCCATGTGTATTTTGCTGACGCGGTACAAGGTCAACGAAGAAGTTTTTTAACTTTTCTATCATGTCAATGGTTGCGTTGTGATAGGGCACTAAGTCTTCATGTCAGACTTCATACTCCCCGCGAACCTGGTTGACGATGAGATTTAAATTACCGTACGCTTCGAGATTTTTGACTCTAATCCCTTCAGAAAGTTGCATCTCGATCAAGAGGGCATTGTATTCTGAGATTTTGTTGGAACACGGCTAAGTTAATGAGAACGCACGAGGAATCACATAATTATGTGGGAATATTACCCCGACACCTACAATGATATTTCTCTCGGGACTTGCCCTTGACGCTCCATCGAAGAATAGTTGCCACACTTATTCTTCTGAGGAGGCGTTGATCAAGTTAACTTCTGTAATCTCATCTGGAAGATCGTCATAAAGTTTTAAAGTTGCTGGAACTGGATGATCGACCAGAAAATCTGCCACAGCTTGACCTTTGATCGCCTTTTTGTGGCATAAATTGCATCTCGTATTGTGAGAGCAATATGGCTTATTTCGCTAATCTGCAATTCATCGAAGATAGTCTTGTCATGAGCAATCGCAAGGGATTAACTCTGAAGATGACATGAATGCATTGCCCCATAAGGTAGTGTCGCATCTTTTGGATGGCAAAAACCAACGCTAGGCATTCTTTCTCGATTGGGTTGTAACGGTGCTCCGCCCCAGTCATTGATCTACTTAAATAGTAGATTGCATGTTCGTGATTTTGATCATTATTTTGAGTTAGTAAAGCTCCCAAGGAATGATCCATCGCTCGAACATATAGCAGGAAAGATTTTTCTGATACTATAGTTACCAGAACGAGTAAGTGTTTGAGATACTCCTTAATCTCTTCGAATAGGCAAGCATTATCCCAAACGAATGAGACTCTCTTCTTCATTAGTTTGGTGAAGGGCTAGTAGCATCCTGAAAGATTTGATATAAATCTCCGGATATATGCCAATCATTCCTGTAAACTTCTGAGTTCTTTAAGATTTCTCAGAGGTTACATTTCTTGGATGGCACGGATTTTCTCTGGGTCCAGGTGAATTTCTTTAGATGTAACAACAAACCCAAGAAATTTGCCACTGGCTACCCCAAGAAAAGACTTGATTGGTTCATCTTCAACTGGTGAGCCCGCATGACGTTAAATACTCTCTTCAGTCTGCGAGATGATCGCCCCTACCATCGCTTTTCATAGTGATATCGTCGACATAACATTCTATGGTGTTAGATATGTGCTCATGGAAGATCATATTCATGGCGCGTTGATAGGTCGCACCAACGTTCTTCTAGCCAAAGGGCATTACTGTGTAGTAGTATACTCTTAAAGGCGTCCTGAAAGATGTATACTTTTCATCTTCAGGGTACATCTTTATTTGATTATATCCTGAGAAGCCATCCATGAAAGACATTCTCTCAAAACCATACGTGTTATCAATCATAACATCCATGATCGGGAGAGGAATTTGTCTTTAGGACAAGTGACATTTTGGTTGTGATAGTCGATGTAAATCCAGATCTTTCCATTCTTCTTGAGAACATGCACTATATTGGCCATCCAATCAGGATGTTGTTGTTCCCTGACGACTATAAGCTTCTTGACTTCTGATTCGATTGCTTTCATGATCTCAGGACGGAACCGTCGTTGCTGTTGTTTGACTGACTTGGCGTCCAAATTGATGTTGAGATGATGCATAGCAATCTGGGATCGAACCCAGGCATGTCCTTATAATTTCAAGCGAAAATATCTCTATACTCTCATATGAGATGTATTATGTCTTCTTTCTCGGAAGGTGACAAGCTCTCACTTATGAAAATGGGCTTGGAGTTAGCCTCATCTCCAAGATTTATCTGAGTCATTTACTGAGAGACTTTCAAAGATATCATCGACGCTGACATTGAGTCCCATGATGATGTTGCTGATCAGCTGTCATGATAGACCTCTTCTTCAAACTCAGAATCTGACGAGACTGGCGTTGATACGTAATCGAGTCCTCTTCGGGTCTTGTGATAGTAATCAGGGTCTTTCCCTTTCGGTAGAAATAAACAAAGTGGTACTCGCTTTCTTTTGTCGAATTAAGGCCCGATCCTTCGATAAGATCGTACCCCATCCTTTCCATCATGTGACGTGACTTTTGTCCATAATGGAAGAATTATGGAGACTCAGAATTACACCCTGAGCTTTCACAAGTTATGGGCTGAGGGTCGTTTGTTCGCGTAAAACTCCGTAATTCGTAAATGACTTACTACCCAGTTACAACTACGGCGTTTGTTTGGACCGTAATTCGTAAAGACTTACGTAACTCAACTAACACTCACTTGCAACCCAGTTACCACTCACTTACTGCCCAGTTACAGTTAATTTTGCGGTCATACAAATTTATATTATTTTTTATATTAATATTAAAAAATTTAATATTTATTTGCAGTATTAAAACTTTTAAATCACCAAATAGTTAATTTTGTAATGAACTTTTTCACTTACAACTTATACATTACGACAACCAAACACCGTAAAGTACAATACACTTTTTCACTTTACAATTTTATATTACCAACCAAACACCATAAAATTTACATACATGTAACTCATTTACAATTGTAAAAGACTTTACCAATTACAACTACGAATTACGGCCAGTTACGACAACCAAACAGACCCTGAGTTTCGATTCGTCCAAATAGATTTAGCTTTTGACTTTCCTGCTTGGCTGGTACTTCAAAGAGAGTATTGTGTGCGTCTCTGATCTTTCCCATAAAGGATGACTTCATTAGTGCACGCAATGATGTCAAAACATTTATTGCTGACCAAGGGTCATTGTCTATGTCAGTACTAGTATCTGACGATACAGAGTCAGAAGCAAATGCAGAAAGTATGCCAACCAAATCTAAATTTTTATTGATAAATTACTCGCCTTCAATATTAGCGGTGGTATCGAAATTGGGCTTATCACTGCTCGTTATAAGAGGATCTATTTCCCAGAGACACTCATCTTCTTCTGGCTCCGTATCTGCTCCATTGCCAGAGTCGACTTCTTCCGGGTGTGGATCTTCATCAACCTCAAATGAGTCTTGATAGAGAAGGGATCAGTAAAATAATTCTCGACTCTTTTAAACGGATACCTTTCGGCAATCAACATTCTCACTTTTTCATCTTCACGAACATACTTCATCACTTGATAAAGAGTGGATGGGACGATGGAGTTGTGGTGGATCCAAGGTCGTCCCTGCAGCAAATTGTATGAGGTGTCAGCGTCAATGACATAACATGTCACCTCAGATCTCAGGTCCCCATTTAACATCTGAGCTTGATTTTTCCATCGGGCACATACCATTGGCGTTGAAGCCATATATGGTTATCTGAGTAGCGCTTAACCGGTAGGGGGATTCCCAAATATTGCATGACCCTGCAGGACATAATGCTCAACGCGGATCCCAAATCAACCTGAATACGATTCACTTCAGATGATCTAATATACCCTGTATAATACAGGGGGTCTATCATGTTTTTCTTTAATTTGCATATCTTCTGAGGTGAAGGTGATACAGGAAAACTGCTTCGAGGTGCGGTGACAATGGTTGCCTTCTTCCTCTCCGCATATAGCAAAAATCTGGGTCATGAAAACTTCTACATCTACTAATGCTTCTATTAAGGCATCCCTTATAGACTTGAAAAGCCTCAGGAGTTCAACAGAGTAATTCTAGGAGGGATGTTAGCTAGTTAAACCATAACATCAAAACGGAAAGGAGTTGATGGTTCCACACTGCCTTTCTGAAGAGCTTTGACGTACCGAAACTCTTTCTATTTTTTCACGGATGGCCTCGTGGATTGCTCGATTGTCTCCTCAGTCGGCTGGGGAGTCTACCATTGGCTCGCCTTACTATTTCAAGTACTGCTTGCTAGATTGAGTCTTCGACGTGGAAGGTGCTCTTGTGTCAGCAGCAAATGCTGACTCCTCTTCTCCCTGAACTAATGAGGGCGGTGACATCCACCACATTACTGGAGGATGCCTTAGCTTTGCCTTTGAAATTTCTGCTTGTGACACTCGTCCACTGCTGGCTTTCGGTAATGTTAGGATGGACCCATATTGTCTCTCCTCGAGGAGTAGGAACAGGGATAATACCTTTCTCCTTTTAGCTATGAGGATTCGTATTGATCACTTTTAGTTCTCCTTTCGGGATGGGAACCAGTACAGTTGGTATTGGCGGGAGATATTGGCTGAATTGAATAGGCGACATTAGCTGTCATGTTGGCGGTCACCATCTTTTGTTCTGGATTGAGCTTAAGCACCACGCATCATCAGAGCCTGAAGAATATTTCTAAAGATGTAGCAATTCTTGGTGGGATGTCCTAGCATCCTGTGATATAAACAGTAGCTGGGATCATCAGACTTTCCTACCTCTTCAGGATGTCTGATCTCTGGCAATTTAATTTATTACTGTTTTGGAGTAACTTAAAGAAAGAGACCACGTGCTCATCCTTGAAGGAGTACAGTTTATTGGCACGTGCTTGGTCGGATGCATTCATCCTCTTACTAATTGGGTCTTCGAAGGTGAATTGACCTCTATTGTCAGAGTATCCCTCCTCCTGGGTTGGGAAGATGACTCTGGGGCTCGTCACGTTAATTTATTGGGTCTTGATTTGCTATTTTCTTCAGCTCTGACCTGGGCGACAATTTCTTCCACTTGTTCGTTTTGTAGCACCAACTGATTCCAAGTGCGACATTTTGCCACCCCCATTTGAGCGAGTAGGAAAGTTTGCAAATTATGACAGCATGCCTCCATCAGTGTTGACTGGGTTATGCTGCTGGGATAACAGAGTGCCATGCTCCGAAATCTCTCGACGTAAGTTTTTGATGAACTCTCCTTTCTTTTGCTTGGCTGCAAGGAGAGTTGGTACCGAAATTTTGTATTGTCTTCAAAGAAATGAGCCAGAAACAACTTCTCGAGGTCGGCCTATATTTTGATCCAGCTGGGAGAAAGTTTCATGAACCACTCAAAGGCAACTCCTTTAAGAGTGCCAATGAATAAACGAGCCATAATAGCATTGTTCGATACTACATTCCCAGTTTGAGATTTAAAGTAGTATATGTGTTGGTTCGGCGACCCTTTACCGTCGAAAGTATAGAGGGTCGGTGCCTTGAACTTGGGAGGATAGGGAGCCATATCCCATTCTGCTGGTAGGGTCAAACTATCCCCATATCTTAAAGACCGCCTAGATTTGCAAGGTTTCAAGATGTTTACTCCAATTTACTCATCCTCTTGGAATGGCTTCTCCCATTTTCTGAATTATCCTCCTTTTCAGATGAAGATTTGGGAGGCTCAGAGTTGTAATGCTTTTCATTCTCAGTGTTTGTAGAAGATGAGCTCTCCCCTTCCTTCCTTTGCCCTTGGACTTCTTAGAAGGAGTTTTACCCTTTGGTTTCTTTTCTCCTCAAGCAATTGTGACAACATCTGCTTCAGGGCATCGATAGATTCTTGCTGAGCTCGAATCATCTCGAGTTGTTCCCTTGGACACGTGTCTGCTCTTCGAATTGCCTGACCACTTCCTCGGGAGTTCCAGCCATGTAAGCAAAGGCGGTTGCCTCCGAACTAGAATTCGAAGACTAGGATTCAGTGATGGCGGAGTGCTCATCATTCACCTCACTTTCTCTGGCCAACAAACTGTAGTTGACTGGGACAATTATTCCCATGCAGGTCTGAGTTTGTCGGTAGACCCCTCCAGGTTCAACAAGATATCTTTCAAACCCGGAGATCAATCAACATCCGACTCTTCTGAACTGACAGGCAACTGCTTCCCTTTGGACTTGCTTGGTGTGAAATTTGGCCCACCATGTTTGCAGTCACTTATGGGTACCCGACGTTGGAGAAATATTTCTTCTTCCGGATCATCGTCTTTTGGCTGAGTTTGAAGCCGCCGACAACCAATTGAAAATCGAAAGCTTGGTCATCTGAAAGCCACAATGACAATCAGAGAGTACTGCTGAGATGAGTCGCTCGCAGTGACATTAATGAATGATTTGATATACACTCATCTTCCTTGTCAGGTAGTCCCTTAGGTCTGTCTTGGGGACGTCTGAGGAACCAGCCTCGAATCCCTGGGGGTGAGAGCTTTTTGACATTTTATGTCTTGAAGACATGCCAGTCTGAATGCGGGTCTCATGTTCCTTTATTGAAACGCGGGCCTCGCGTAGTGTTGAAATGCAGATCTCCAGCGTTCGCTGAGTTTACCTTAGAACGTGCATCTCGCATTTTAAATTAGAAATATGAGGGTCGCGTGCTGAAACAGGCAGAACGCGGGTCTCGCATTTTGAATCAGGTAAAATGAGGGTCTCGCGTTTGACGCAGACCTCGCATTGTTGAAGAATGCGGGCTCACATTCTGAAACAGAAGCGCGGTGCACGTGTTGCTTGAAAGAAGCGCGGGTATGAACCTCGTATTATGAATCCGCAGAATAGATTGCTTCTGTATAATTTTCAATTTGTTGTCGATGAGCACGACGCCTTCGTCGACATTCAGCATTCCGATTGAGCTGCAAGGGTTGTTGAGAACCCTCGACAACCTAGAATTGCAGAGTTTGGAGAGGAGAGCGATAATGGGATTGATCTTCACCATCACTTTGATCGTGTGCCGGCGCATTAGCCCTGCGAGTCCCTTGAGGGACATTGACGCAGACTGCACGGCCCGCACGAGAGGTTTTCAGAACCTAGTTAGAAGTGGCACCGCTTGCATTGTGAGCAGTAGGGCAGGACACTTTGGGAGTAATCTCAGAAGAGATTCGAAAGCGAGTCTCAGAAGAGACTTCGCGGTAGTGCCGCATTGCCTTGGGACTGCCGAGCCTGAGGAAAGGAATTTTTCAAACTTTCCTTGGTCAAATTCAATGACAAGGGATTCCACCATCTTGCCAAGAAGCTGAACATCAGCTTGCGCCATGGCGTTCTCGTCAGTAGAGAAAGAAGTCCCCAACAGAGTCGCTATCTTTTGTTTGGTCAGAAACGTAGCGCGAAGTAACATTTCTTTGAGTGGATGAAAAAGTTACAACAGAACAATTCTGATTACAAAAGAGGGGAGAATAATTGATTCTCTCCTTTGTTTAAGGTTGGGTTCTTCGTGCGGCGATGGAGAGTGATTCTTGTTCTCAATTGACCGGCCGAATATCAAGCTTCTCTTCGGGATGCTCTCAAAGATCAATCAGAAGGGAGCTCTTTTTTTAACACACTAAGTGTTTAGAGCCCACTGATTACTCTTTTTCTCCTCTATCTGGACTTTTGAACAAGAAAGAAGAAAGCAAGAAGCTTTTAGCTTGAGAATTCTTAGCTCTCAATCTTTTAGAGTTTCTCTCTCTTCTCTGTTCCAAGAGTCCTCTCCCTCTTCATAACTCCTCAGGCTATTTATAGGGAGTCAAAAGGGTATTATTGTCCCCTAAATATCTCCATAATGAGGATTAACTCTCACATTATGTGAGAAGTTAATTGACCCAATAATGGGTATCAATTACAACAGAAATGCGGATCTCGCGCTGGATGCGAACCTCATGTTTGTATAGCGCAGGGCTAAAACCGGCATCTCCACCAGAACACAGAGTTGCTCAGACTCGCGTTTGAAGTGGAGCGCAGAGTTGCTCAGACGTACGCTTGAAATAGGAGGCGGAGTTGCCCAGACTCGCGTTTGAAGTGAGACACGGGGTTCCTCAGATCCGCGTCTGAAGTGGAGCACAGAGTTGCTCAGACCTGTGCTTGAAATACGATACGGAGTTGCTCAGACTCGCGTTTGAAGTGAGACACAGGGCTCCTCAGTCCGACGTCTGAAGTGGAGCATAGAGTTGCTCAGACCTGCGCTTGAAATAGGTTGCAGAGTTGCTCAGGCTCACGTTTGAAGTGAGATGCAGGGTTCCTCAGACTCACGTTTGATGTCCGTGTTTCTTCTTGGACGCGAGGTCCGCGTTTTAATTGAGACGCGATCTTCACGTTGGGAGGTTTGTGTCTGATGACTTAGTCTTTAATGATTTTTAGACAGCCTACAACAATCACTTCTATAATCCTACAAGGATAAATTTAGGGTGCTAATACCCTGAGATCTTCCTCTCTCAAGGAATCCCTGAAACCAGGCGAGGAGGAATCCTGAAGAGTCGATCGATCACATCGTCAACGGAACAAAGTGATCACGCGCTGATCAGACTTCAATCAGCACGCTTCCCCAGAAATCTTAGTAGAAAATTCTTGTAATTTTCTTGTTTAATTATTTGTAATTTTCTACAACAATTTTGTAAGTTTTCCTTTTTTTCAAATTAATGAAGAACAATCGCCTATTAATTGTTTGTGTTGGCATATATGATAATTATGAGAAATTTTGTATTCTTTTAATAGAAGGGCCATTGCAACAATGAATAAATTAGATTCTTATAATCTCAGATCAAAATCATATTCAAATTAGATGAATAAATTCTAAATTGTTAGAAATTATGTATTTTTTCATAGAGCATCAATTCTAGCTTAGCATCCAAGCACATTTCTATTGAGCGCTGGACAACAACCGATGAGAAATCAACTAAATAGAAATAGATGCAGTCAGAGATGTACCCAACACGACAAGAAAGAGAAATAATAGAGAAAGCAAATCAACACAGTATTTAACGAGGTCAGCAATTTGCTTACGTCCTCGGGGCAAGGGAGAGAAAGATTTTATTGATTCAACAATCAATACAAACTAATACAAGATGGGTACTTTCTTGGGATTCAGGGATACAATACATAAGGGCTCTAGCCCTTATTTATAGTCACAGAGTCTCAGGGATTTAGGAAACCCTGATTGGATTCGACTCAAAACAGAAAAGAGTCCTAATCCAGAAAGGAGACAAAACGCGTCTGTCGATCTATCAGTCGACCCTTGTCCTCGGTCGACCGGCCCGGTCGACCGAGACCAACCGAGAGCAGATGCCTTTCAGCCGGTCGACCGGGCGGTCGACCGTTCCTTTTCTACGGTCGACCGTTCCTTTTCCATGGTCGACCGGGCGGTCGACCAGGCTCTACCCAGGCCTGCTTCATGCGTCGTACTTGCTCCCTTTGACTTTCAGTCTCTGTGCCATCTTCCTCTATCTCCTTTATCTCCTCTCTCTCCCTATAATTCTCCACTCGGTGAAGATTTTTTAAATCTGAGCCGAACTCCAATGAACACCTGACGAATTGACACAAGATCTCGGCGAAATCGACACAAGTCTGAATGAAATCGACACACGATCTCGGCGAAATCGACACATGATCTCGACTTGGCCAATAGACGAAACTTGTTCCTTCAAACGAATCGCCAGTATACGTATAATTGATTTCCACTGATCTCACCAGATCAAGATTAAGTTGGTTGTTTCCACCTACAATTCTCACCAAACTCCAATATCAATTGTAAGCTTCCAAATTCTACTCAGCTATCTAACCGGAATGCACTATACATGCGTTCCCATCACTTCACCTGAAGAGAAATACCATCGAGCCGACCAATGAATGTGTCTCCAACTCAACATCTTAATGGAACTTTATTCCAAATGACCTCAAGAAGAATCCATCATGAGCCAACACTGACTCTCCAACTGACTGGCTCTCTCCACTCCATCATGTCTTCAAGACGGTCCAACCAAATCTGAGTAGAGCACACCAAACACCATCATCGGCTTCAACAAACTGGATGCACACCCCCTTATGCAAGCTTAACAATCTTCTCACCAGAAGATCAACTGTTCATCGAGATCTCAATGTTTCACCTCTACGTGAAGTCCAAGTCTTCACCTCTACGTGAAGTTCAACTCTTCACTTCTACGTGAAGTCCCAATCAGCTTCTCGAGAACTCAAATAGCTTCATGCAAGTTGCATCACCAAATAGCTGCGCCTTTACGGCTGCCTACATACCTTGCCCAAGGGATCAAGCCAACTGTAGTTCATTAAAATGAGCTCTATCAAGCTCAAGCACCTGTGACTGAATCTTCAGCAGCGAACCGACCTGGCTAAGTCATATGAATCTCCTCACTACCCTCATGGAGAACAACGACCTTCAACTTGAGCTTGTCGCGGTCACAAACTTGAGATTCATGCTTTTTCATCACTTTCATGGTTTTATCTTGGTTCCAATGGCTGCAAATAATTCGACATTCTCATCAATATCGTCAACCTGTTCAGCATTAAAACTGGATACATGATCTCCACCCGGTGTCATATCCAGTGAAGTCTTCACTGATACCGAACCAACTGGAGATGGTGAAGTAGCATCAACCTCCACCCGCTGTGATACTTCATGGTCTTCGTCCTCTCCACCTACTGAGAGATGATATACTTCAATACTGAAGTCTCATCAAATATGACATGCTGACTCAACACGATCTCTTGTTTTCAGGGTCCATAACCTGTAGCGTTTCATATTTTTTTACACTCAAAAAACACAAACTTCTTTGCTCGCGGATTCACCATGTCATCTTTGACACTAAAGTAGGCCGGACTTCCAATTCCCGCAGCAAACCATGACCTTGAGTAGCTTTCCCAGACCATACTTCTAATAGAGTTTTTACCTCCTATCGCAGTCGATGACAATCCATTTATGAGATGGCTAGCATACACAATCACCTTAGCTCAAAATGATTTGTCTAATCATGCATTAGACAACAACCACCGAGCCTTCTCCACAGGAACGATTTTTCTCCTTAGCCAACCTATGTATTTTATTTGTGAAGTGAGTACCAATACCAGTGTTCTGGCCAATTATAGGAATTGGTTCCTTGTATCTTTCAACATTACCAATTTGTAACTCCTTAATCTTCCTACCAGTCTGCTTCTCCATCATATGCTTCCACTTCACCACCACATATCTAGGGCTTCATATCTTTGTCTAATGGGATATACCCAACAATGCCTAGATAAATTATTAATAAAAGAGACAAAGTACCTTTGACCTCCAAGCGATGCAGTCTTAGCAGGTCCCCAAACACTTACATGAACACAATCAAGAAGACCTTCAAAGTGATGAGTACTGGTGTTGAATTTTACCTTCTTCTTGTCCAGAACGCCATGTTCACCTAGGGTCTGTTTGGTTGTCGTAACTGGTCGTAATTCGTAGTTGTAATTGGTAAAGTCTTTTACAATTGTAAATGAGTTACATGTATGTATTTTACGGTATTTGGTTGGTATATAAAATTGTAAAGTGGGAAAGTGTATTGTACTTTACGGTGTTTGGTTGTCGTAATGTATAAGTCGTAAGTGAAAAATTGACCACAAAATTAACTATTTGGTGATTTTAAAAGTTTTAATACTGCAAATAAATATTAAAAAGTTAAATATTAAAAATTTTAATATTAATATAAAAAAATGTTACAAATTTTTATGACCACAAAATTAACTGTAACTGGGCTGTAAGTGAGTGGTAACTGGGTTGCAAGTGAGTGTTAGTTGAGTTACGTAAGTCTTTTACGAATTACGGTCCAAACAACGCCGTAGTTGTAACTGGGTAGTAAATCATTTACGAATTACGGAGTTTTACGCGAAACAAACGGACCCCTAATTTCATGTTGCAGATAGTAGCACCTTCCATTGATCCCTTCTTTACTAGAGCTTGCAAAGGCTTTTCACCTCCGTGTCCGACCCTCATCTGCCAGACCTGTGTGCAAACATTATTTGAAGAAATAAAAGTCTCCACCTGACCTGTAACTGCACTACCCTTCAAGTAATAGAGATTGTTTCGGCGGATGTCCTTCATAACCACCATTGAGCCTTTGGTCATCTTGAGAATACATCTCGTATAGATACCACAAGATCCAATATTTTTAAAGCACCAATAGTGATAAGATTTCTTTTGAGTTGAGGTACATACCTCACTTCCTTCAATTCTCGTACTACCCCATCATCCATCTTGATACAGACTATACCCATCCCTTCTACATTACATGGATGATCATTACCCATGACAATAGGACATCCATCTACCTTCTCAGAGCTAGAAAACCAATCCCTATTTGGGCACACATAATAGGTAGCTCCTGTATCTAAGATACACTCAGAATTATCTGAGAAACCAACATATGAGTAGTAACAGAGAAAGAAATACCGATGAATCTGAGTCTGATCCATCTACATGTGAAGTACTGGCATGAGTACTGACCATCTTTGAGAAATTTGTCTCAGTCATCGACCTCCTTCTTCTTACTTTTGGTCTTCAGACAGTCAACCTTCCAGTGCTCTAACTCCTTGCATAAAGCGCACTGGTTTCCTCTTTAGATCTCTGAAACCTGATCTGGACTTCGATCTTCTCTGATCACCTCTGCCCTTCTGATTGGAACTCCTGCCTCTTACCGCCAATGCACTGTTGTCGTACTCCTTGAAGAAGACAGTTTGTCCTGCCTCCTTACTTCATAATTCGCAATAGCAACACACATCTTATTATAGTTAAGGGATTTTTCTTCCATTGATCAATGTAAGAGTAAATGTCTCATACTCTTATTCAGGAAGAGAATTCAATAGAATTACGCCTTATCTTCTTCATCGATCTTCACATCCACATTAACCAGATCTGTAAGAAGTTTTGTGTAATTATTCATGTGTTCGTTAATGGAACATCCTCTCTTCATTTGGAAACAATAAACTTACCTCTTCAACTGCAATCTCGATTTGACACTTTCATCAGATACTTTTTTTTAGGATCTCTCACAGCTGCCTCACAGATGTTTCATGCAACACATGATACTTAATGTCTTGTATCAACAAGACCTGATTAAGCCACATGCCGTTCGGTTCATCTTATCCCATCTTCTTCAGTAGTTGAATCGCGCTTCTTCTCCAACCGTAGAGTGTCTTCGAGATTTGATACCGTCAATGCATCCATCACCTCACATCTCCATATATCGAAGTTGTTCTTGCCGTCAAACTTCACCACATCAATCCTCAACGGATGTGGGTTCACGGATTTCACTGAAGATGTACTATTTCCAGCCATCGTCTCAACTGATTCCTCAAAGCAATGCGGAAGCAAACAGAGTTATAAAATAAACTAGATAATATGAGATCTTTACCTTCACGCGAAACCCTCGAAGAGTTTTTGAAGCAATCTACTCTTCCAAATTGATTCCTCGAGCAATCCACACGCTGTTTGAGATCGACACACGATCCCACAAACAGTCCAAACACTGCTCCAAGATCGACACACGATCTTCGCCTAACAGTAACTGATGCCCTTAGAATCAACACACGATCCCACGATGAACCTGGGATGCTTTGATACCACTTGTTGCGCGCTGGACAACAACCGATGAGGATCCACCAATTAGAGATAGATGCAGCCGAAGATGTACCCAATACGACAGAGAACCAATAGAGAAAGCAAATTAACACAATATTTAACGAGGTTTCGGCAATTTTTCTACGTCCTCGGGGCAAGAGAGAGATTTTATTGATTTAACAATCAATACAAACCAATATAAGAGGGATACTTTCTTGGGATATTAGGGATACAATAGATGAGGGCTCTAGCCCTTATTTATAGTCACATAGTCTCAGGGAGTTAGGAAACCCTGATTGGATTCGACTCCAAAACAGAAAAGGAGTCCGAATCCAAAAAGGAGACAAAATGTGTCCGCCGATCGACCGGCCGGTCGACCGGGACTAACTGAGAGCAGATGTCTTTCAGTCAGTTGATCGGGCGGTCGACCGTTCCTTTGCCACGGCCGACCGAGCCATGTCTGTGCACGTCGTGCACACCGGTCGACTGGGCGGTCGATCGGGCTCTGGCCAGGCCTGCTTCATGCGCCGTTCTTGCTCCCTTTGACTTTCAGTCTCTGTGCTATCTTCCTCTATCTCCTCTATCTCCTCTCTCCCTACAATTTCAAGTGCTAACAACAAATAGCCCCAGGCAATTAAGCATAATCCAAGCATATTTCAAGTGTCGAGTTCTTATAATGTTAGAACCGACAGGCTCAGTGCACCATCATCACCTATTAATTGTTTCACAAGGCATATATGATTAATTGTTAGATGTTATGTATTATTTTCATGGACAGGCCATTGCAACAATGAATAAATTTGATGAAGATCATCTCAGATCAAAACGTATTCAAATTAGATGAATAAATTCCAAATTATTAGAAAATTTGTATTCTTTTCATAGACCACCAGTTCTAAGCTAGCAATCAAGCATACTTCAAGTACTCTTGGATGGTTAAGAATGAATAAATTACAGAAATATGACCCTATTTGTTTATTTATTTCTTACATTATGAGAAATGTAATCGGAGAAAATTAGCTCACTAAAACTAGCAAATGTTAGTTTTCTATTGGGCAAAAAATAGGCCTGATAGTGCTTAGAAAAATTGGATGTTATTTTTCTTCTCATAGCCCCTATTTTAAGTTAGCAACCAAGCATATTTCAAGTACTTTTAGATGACTAACAATAAATAAATTACAAAAATCTGAGCCTTATATTGTTTGAATTTCTTGTATGATGGGAATTGTATTTGGAGGAAATATGTCAGCTTTTTATTTTATTGATACGTAGCAATCATGACTTGGAGGAAACATTTAAGAGAAAAACTGATTCAAAAAGTTACAAATGCGGCTAAAATGTAGATATTACATAAAAAGGAAGAAAACCATGATATAAATCAATTTTAATATCTGAACAATGTTTCTTGCTTGCTCCCTTTGCCTGTCTACAATTTTGTGTAGAGCCTTCAACATATATTCTTTTTTATGTCTTGTTGGCTTATTGAATCCTCTTTTGCCGCAGGTTTCCACTTATAATAATTACATTTCTGTTAGGAAATTTGCAGCAACCCAACAACCTTTATTCTTACCTGATTTGCATTGTATTAATGGTATTGGAATTTCAGAGTAGCATCTTTTCGTTTCTGCTCTATATGGGCCGCAGGTGCTCCCCTCTCCTTCCTCCTTAAACTTGCTCCTAGCATGCTTGAAACTTTTTGTTGAATATATAAATAACATGCCCTTTGTTGTCGTTTATAATGCATGTCTGGAGCTATTTGCCTGCCTAGTGTTAGTGGCTGCTACTTGGAATTCTGTTTCTTGAGAATGGCCGGTTGCTGCAAACATGTTTGTGATAAAACAAGGCTCATTGTGTTCATTGTATGTGGCTCATTGTGTCATTGCCTAGGGCTGCTTGTGTTTATGACTTTCTGTATGTTATGAGTTAAGATTATGGGCTGTTTGTATTCATAGCCTTGTTGGTCTGCTGCCTTGGGTTGCTCTGTTTTTTATTGTTAACCAGCTCTAACAGCTAGTTACAAAACACTAATAGTTGAAAATTTTGTTCTTTGCTAATTTATGATTGTTGTTGTTGTCTATATATGTTTCAGGATAATTTACTGGGGCTGATTTTAATCATCTTCTATGGGCCTCATTTTGATATGTTCTCTGGGACTCCAAACAAAATTGTGATAAAAAAATAAAATTATTTGTACTTTTTTTTTATACTACATTATACTACTACTTGGGAGTTAAGGAAGCGAGGAAGTAGTAATAGTTCCCTTTGAAACTTGGGAATTAGTTAGTGAGTTTTGCGGTATTTGAATGTTGTTAGGAAGTGTGATTTGAAAAATATTTTGTCTTTTCCAGTGTTTGGATGATAATGTGAAAGTGAAGTGAAAGTGAAAAGTTGACTATAAAATTGACCGCAAAATTATTAAAATAAAATTAATTAAGAAAATAAATATTAGATTGTAATTAGAATGCAAGTGAGATTTATGATCACAAATTAACTGTTTTGAGGTACAACTTATTATAATGAGATTTACATGACCATAAAATTAACTGTAGCACCCAGAAGTTAGGAAGTGATTGTGTAAAAGATAAAAAAGAGAAAAGGAAAAGAGATTTTCTCATTTTTCTTTTCCGGTGTTTAGATAGATAAGGAAGTGAGTAATTATACTTCCTCGTTTTCTTACTTCCTCCCACTTTCTTGTAACCAAACACATCCTATGAATCATAACATCTTAGGGCCTGTTTGGTTAAGGGTGGAAGTGAGGAAGTGAGGAATTGAGGAAGTAGTAATAATTCCCTTTGGAACTTGAGAATTGGTTAGTAAGTTTTTCGTGTTTGGATGTTGTTGGAAGTGTGGTTTGAAAATATTTTGTCTTTCCGGTGTTTGGATGGTAATGTGAAAGTAGAAGTGGAAAAAGTTGACCACAAAGTTGACCGTAAAATAATATTAAAATAAAAATTAATTAAGAAAATAAAAAAATAAACTGCAATTAAAATGCAAGTGAGATTTACATGATTAAAAAAATTAACTGTTTTGTGCTAAATTTATTACAAATGAGATTCATGTGACCACAAAATTAACTGTAGCACTCTGGAAGTGAGGAAATGATTGTGTAAAGAGAAAAACTAAAGGAAAAGAGTTTTTCTTATTTTCCTTTTTTGGTGTTTGGATAGATAGGAAAGTGTGCAATTATATTTCCCCCTATTTTCTTACTTCTGTCCGCTTTCTTGCAACCAAACAGCCCCTTAATAAACTGTGATTGCCACTCTCATTAATTACTAATATGGTTCATTATTCATAAAATAGTATAAAAAAATAATACAAATAATATTGCTCATTAAAAAAAAAAATGCGCTGAGCCCCCTCGGCTGCAATTCTGTCAGCCCCAGATTTTCCCGACGGTTGTCTTTTGGGGCCTGTTTGCATCTTCTCTTCACTCGGAGAAATCCTTAGCCTTTGGAGCTCAAAACCCACAAGCAAATTTCTCTCTTTCTCTCGCTCGTGAATCAGGTACCAATCGGTCCAATCCCTTCTCATCTCTCCTCATGTTGTCTTTAATACTCTTTAGTCTTTGCCTCATGTTAATCTCTGAAATTGGGAATTAATGAGTAGTTGATAATTGATACTGGGAATTGGGATGTTTTGATGAAGACCCAGTCGTATATTTTCGTGCAATTTTGCTTGCAATGGCAACAGTTGGTGGTGGTGCTTTATTTTGAGACGTGCAGGCGATTTCAATGGCGTCTGGCGCCGGAAGAAGTGGTATTAGATCGAAAGATGGATACCCAAGTTCGATGTTTTTGGTGGGTGTTCAAGTTACTTTGAGAAAAAGTGATTTTTTTTTTTGTGTGTGGGTTTGATTAGGGCTCAAAACCTAATTCTTGAGTATTTTTAGTCTGTGAGAGTCTATTGAGGGTGGGTTCGAGAAACCAGTTTAGTTCCATACTGGACAGCCAGTAAAAAAGCGAGTAGTCGATATCTGATGGAGGCCAAGTCCGAAGTGGTCTCAGTGTGTTTCTACGTCTTACTGGACAATTCCCAAATTAGTCTGACGGCTCTGAGCAAGTCAAACATGGAGGTCTTTTGAGGAAGTAGATGTAGGTGTTGGAAGGCAGTGATGAGGTCACATTGAGGCTGTTTAGCAGCCAATTTCCATGGCTGTGGAACTGGGAAGCCGTGTGTGGGTTTGACGAAGTGAGTGTTGAAATGTGATGGTAAACGTAATGGGTTAAACCTTTTGGGTTTCAAATGCCTCATCAGACAACTCCTTAAGCTGGTCCATCGTATAAAAGTTGTATGGGCTTAGATTGCATGTCTGATAAAGTCGGATTTCCTATATGTGAATTGTAATTGAAAAGTTTTATGGAAACACCCTCTCTTACCTAGTTGCCTTGGTTAGAAATTCAGGACTAATTTAGAGGCAAATATCATGTGGATACTATGTCTCAAAATTGGTCTATTAGTCATGTATTGTGATGAGAATTGTGTTTGAGGACTCTTAGAACTGGTATTTGAAAGTTACATTTTTGAAACTGTGGATTGAATATGTTGTGGATGGTTGAAACCATGGCCTGCATGATTTAATGCCAAGTTTCAGTGATAGGTGCTAGATGCGAGTATGCTGAACGAGTTAATTTTGGCATCATCTCTTAACAAAGGAAATGTCTGCCTCAAATTTTGGTTTCATGAACAGGTTAAATTTACGAGGATGGTACAAAGAGGTAAATCATCACTTTTGGCACTATGGAATATGTAAATAGGAACAACTTAAATCATAATTTGTATTATATGAGGCAACTGTACATGCTTAGCATGTGAGGCAAACCGCAAGAGAATAAATAATTGCGGCCTGCAAATTATAAAACATATCCAAACAAGTTTGTGCAGATAGCCTTCGGATTTGATATCCAAAAGAAGGAAAGTAAAAATTTCAGAATTCTGCATACACTTGTTTTAGAGAAGCTAGGATAGCGGGTAGTTGTGGCTATGTTATGGTCTTTGATGAAGTTTGCTCATTGAGACAGAAGTTTTAACTATCTCCATATAAATGTCTATGCTTGTATGTCAGGTTTCATATGGAGATTGTGATGTAGGGAATATTACATGCCACCCGAATCGCACAAATATATTATAGAACCATATTTAACTAATTAGCTTCAGAGCTGAGGAGAATAACATTTTAATGGTTAAGAAAGTTGGTGGATTTTAGGTGGATGTATCTTGAGAATTCATGATTGAGAACACAGCTATTTGATATGACTGGGGGAATATAGTTTCCCTGACGTCCATTTTGTTCACATTTGAGGGTTGTTTTTTGCCTTCTGGTAAGCTACATCACTTTCTTATCATTTTCCATACTTTAGGCTCCTTTAAGAAGGGATATGAGTTGGTTGGTGCCGTCATCTGTGATGGCTGATTGGACAGATGTCCATGTAGGGCTATAATTTCCTCCTTAGTATCTATGTTTTCATTTTGGTCCTTGCGGGTTTTAAATTGTATCGAAAAGAGAGCAATGAAGTTTTAGGGAGACAATGATTCATGCAGTGTTTATATGTTCTTACTTTGTGCCATATCTTTCTTTTTTGTCCCTGTTGTTGTTGGATTATATTGAGAGGAGAGAAATGAAGTTTTAAAGGGACAGTTGAGTGTAAA